>LYUA01000007.1:2386258-2396301 GCA_002093875.1 Calopteryx splendens
CTGCATCGCCCACCACCCCGCCGCACACCTCGCCCCCTCTAACGTACCCCTTCCCGGCCTCTCTCTCTCTCTGTCGGCCTCCGCTCTACCTCTCTCCCACCCCCTCGCCCCCCCTCTCCACTCGGAAGCTCCCTTAGCAACTAAAACTCTTCTCGCTCTGCCCCACTCCCTCCCTCTCCGACCCTTATAAAACCCACACACACACCACCACCCCTCACGAATTTCCCTCCTCGCCGCACCTTTTTTTCCATACCCTGTCTCCTCGAGTACTTGTTAATTTTATTTGAGCTATACTATTTTTTCCGACCCTAATGCGTCCTCCTCTTTTTGTCGAAGGCCTAGACATCGAGTGACGTTGTTAGTAAACGACGGTTCAGGTTTTTATTTAATTGTCGAATCGTGTAAGCACGTTCGAGAGAATTCCGTCGTAACTAGGTTAAATTGTGTCGTGCGCATGAATTTCACCTGCCTCTATGCCCTTCCGGGAGTGGGACCGACTGCTTTTGTTTGTTCGTTACTAAACCACTGCAATGGTTCACTTGATTCGATAAATTTAAAATAGACTAACCTTAGTTGTCTTAATTGTAACTCCCCTACCTGTGCCGTATTGTGGTTTTCATTTTGCCGTTACGTGTTTCGAGTGATGGTACTAGATTACCTATTTTATTCTCGTAAGCTTGTGCTTATATTTTCTCGCTAAACCGTGAGAGGACTTTTTTTCCCGCGGTCTCTCTGATAATGTGTATTCAGTTATTCAATGCTAAGGCCTAAGCTTGCGGATTTAAAGACTTTTTGTTGGGTATTTCTCTTATGTCGTCTAATTTACTCAGGAACCTCACTTCTCTCCCGCTCCTTCCATAATTGCACCTCTTGTGGAGTTATCGGACTGCTGGAGGATTCCTTATTCTAGTCTTGCTTCCTTTTCATCTCCGGTTCTCCTCGGGTGGCCATTTAATGCTACGGGATGGGGAACCTGTGGCTACCCAAATGAGGATGGTTTGTAGACGTCTTCCCGAAATAAAAAATTGTGGAAACAGTGATATAACATCGGTTATCCAAAAATGAAAATGATGAATAGATTCATCAGAGTGCATTGTCAAGAGACCTCACGGTGGCAGTCATTATAACCACTGCATTGATTTATAAAGTGAACATACGTGTGGCATTTTCTGCGGTAAGAGTTCGTGTGAGTGTTTTTAGTGTCCATATATGACCAATGAAGGTAGTTCCAGAAAACCACTCCTAAGATCAAATCCCAAAGATTAACGAGGAATATCTCTCTCTATCTCATTCGCCCCTGACTCCACTTAACTACACAAAAAGATAATAATTAATGGTTTGCTGTCAAGGAAAAATGATTTTCTCCACCACTCTCCCCCCTCCGCCGTCTGGTTGGGGTTTGTATTGGGGAAGTTCTGCGAATACAGAGGCCTTTGTCATTAGTGCATCATTATTACCAATATATATATACACACACATGCACAAATGTCTATATCTGCTGTTTTGATTTAGCATTATCCTGTTACGCGTTGCAACTCTCTTGAAAATGTTCTCTTTTCTTTCTCTTCCACAGCTCAATTTTCGGGCAATTTGAGTAGCTCAAATGCTGTTGCTGGGGGTACGAACAACCTGCCTCCCCTCCTATTCCATCCGGTCCACGGGGAGAATATCAGGGTGTCGGAGTGCGGGGCTGTTGCGAGGCGCGTCGAGAGCTTCTGCAAGGGCCTCACATTCAGCAGTCGGCCGGTGCGGATAGCAGAAAAGGTAAATATTCAAGAAAAGTATTGGAGCTAAAGAAATTAAAACGAACGGAATTTTTCTTCAAATTCGAAAGTGCATGAAAAAATGTCATGTTCCCGTCTTGAGTGGTTGGGTGGTGAAAATAGCTTGTATATTACGGACGGGCGTGGGAAAGTTTTGTGATCGTATTAAAATCCATATTATCATCCTTAAAGCTTCTTCTGCATACTGGATGAAATTTAATAATTTTTAATGAAATAATTTTAATTCTATTGCTAAATAAAATCTATTTCTGCCTGTTCTCGAGAATTCATGAATTTCTTTTCGTCCTCAGGTTTATGTGAAAATCATTGGCGTCTCCAACAACTGGAGTGGCGTCATCAGGTTCGGCTTCACCACCAACGATCCTAGCACCTTGAGGAACGCCCTGCCCAAATACGCATGCCCAGGTGTGTATGTTGTACATAACTCACGTTGGAACTCAAACGTCGATGGAGTGCGGATGCTATAATTCTGTATCCATGTGTGTTGATACAACCAACAACCCAGCGCGTAGAAACCATCATTTCTTGGTTTAAAAATTAAATAAATTGCTCTTGTCACAATTTTTTTTATCCCTTGGTGATGTCACGACGCTTCTGAACTTATATTTCCATTCAAATTCATTATCTGATCATTCAGATGTAAAATTAAAACTACGCGCGTGACGAGATTAATCTCCGTTAGCCACTATAATGAGATGCTTTTGGCGTTCAGCTTTCTAAGAACTTCATCGAAATCTACGTTTCTGTAATTCCCTCTGGTCATGCCTGTACGGAAGGGAATCTAAATTGGTTGTTGCCCATGCTAGAAAATCAGGTCATGCACCACCCTATTCATCTCTGATGGCAATCTGTAATAACGCTGTTCTCCGTATTGTTCTCGGCAGACATGACCAATAAGCCAGGCTGCTGGGCCAAAGCCCTTGCCGAGAGGTTTGCGGAGGTAGACTCCGTACTGTTCTATTACGTCACCCAGACCGGGGATGTCCACTTCGGAATCAATGGAGAGGAGAGGGGAGTGTTCTTCACTGGTGTTGAAACCCGCGGTCCCCTTTGGGCAGTGTTGGACGTGTATGGCAACTCAACCGCGGTCCAACTTTTGGGTAAGTAGAGCTTCCCTCGCGGTTCTTGCCTCCGAATATCTAGACTTAATTTTTCTTTTCCTATATAAAGTAGGTTTTTGCTTTCATGTTATATTTTCAAATGCGACACTTTTATTCTCTCTATCAGATATATTTAACGGAGAATTGAGTACCCTCACCAAATGGTGCCCAATATTTATTTAGCATGAGACCTATATCCCCAGAAGGGACTATTCTAGTCTCAATCTCGCCCCAATAAAGACATATTTACCAAGCTCGCACATTTTCAACCATCAAATAGGCTTTAAGTGGTTGCATTCATTCAATTTTAAATATGCCAATGCACAATTTACTTCCTAAAATATTACATAATGTTCTTAAAATATTACCTATGATGGCCACCGGAATACCAATACCTACTTATTTTTTTCACTTGGTGGTTCATTTTTTACGACCGTTGGTCAATGATCATGCAAACGAGATTGTTCTATACTACTAATTCAGTATAATTTCATTTTAGATGACACTGAAATACTGGCTGTGGAACTATTTCTCCTCCGATATAGCATATAATTTTTCTTTTTGCAGATCCACGGCAGCAGCTCAACAATTCTCGCCGGATCCAAGCTCCTTGCTCGACATCCTCTGGTGTCTCTGCCTGCCAACAGGGCCCATCTCCGTCTTCCTCCACCTCTTCTTCCTCTTCCTCTTCCTCATCCAATATTGGCATGGTGGACACGGTCTCAGATGTGGACCGCATCATTCCTTCAATTGCTTCCCTAAGCCTGCAGCAGCAACAGCACCTGCAGGTTCACCTTCAGCAGCAGCAGAACCTTCAGAGGGCTGCAATGGCGGAGGGGTTCTCGTCCTCCGCTGTAACTCCTACTGCAGCTGCTGGAGATGCCAATGAGCAAGTTCCTGTTCAGCTTTCTCGGTTCCAACCCTCTGGCTCCCACTATTCGCCATTGCCATTCCATAGGTGAGAGCTCCCTTCCAAGAGTTCACATGTGGGCTTGTTTTTCTTTTTCCAATGGGAAATAGAGTGAAGGGAAACTACGAGAAAGAAAATTTCCGAGTTTCAAATTAGCCTTCGAAAGCAATTAGCAAAGCTAAATTGCTTTTGAAGACATCAAAAAAGTTTTAAATGTTTACATTTAATTGTGCGGTTATAATTTTTAGCCTGAATTATATATTGATTTGATTGTATTTAAATTTGAATGAATTGAATAGCAAATTTAAAAGTTTCATTATGTATTTTACAGGACGCGTGGAAGGAATGTTCGCCTAAGCAATGATAGATGTGTTGCTAGCCGTTTAGATACAGAATTTTCAAGAGGCTATGTGTTCACATCGAGACCCATTGTCCTTGGTGAAAAAATTGTTGTTCAGGTAAATATTTGTATTTTTGTTGCTCTCAGATTTTTCAATCCATTTTTTTGTGAATCCTCAGTAGCTATTTGAAAAAATGTATTTATTAAATTGGCTTTTGCATATTAATGCACAATTTTTTTTGCTGTTTCTGGTTTAAAAATTGGAATATAATTAAAATGCGTTCCTGATCGTCTTGCCTTGGCTTACTTCAATTTTCAAAATTTTTATTGAAGGTGTTGGCAACAGATGCAGTTTATGTTGGTGCTTTGGCATTTGGGCTGACATCATGTAATCCATCCCAAATACCAGCTGGAGGGGCTGACCTTCCAGATGACTCTCACCTTCTCCTTGACAGGCCAGAGTACTGGGTTGTGAGCAAAGATGTTGCAGGGGCACGGCCCGAGAGAGGAGATGAAATATCTGTGTGTGTCACACACCTAGGTAAGGAAATTTACATTTCATGCAGCCAACATTCAGTTTTTGTGTAACTTTTAAAACTTTTTTTTTAAGATTATGCTTTACCTATAACTAATTTCTTCTCTTGGTTTCAGGTGAAGTTCTCATATCTAAAAATGGCTCACCACCTGAAGTAAGAATGCATGTAGATCACACTTTAGAACTGTGGGCATTTTTTGATGTCTATGGAACAACTCAAAAGATTCGTATAATTGGAGGCTTCATAGAACCACAGCCACCTACAACATCACCATCTCCTGTGCCTCAGATACCTGCATCAACTTCAGGTAAAATATTTCAAGAGTATTATTCTTGAATCTAAATAATAGCATTTTCTTAAAGTCTTCCCTTAATTTTAACATGACATTTAACTATTTTTAATTGGTCCTTTCATCCCCCAATTTATATATACCTAAATGAAAATTAACTTTCAATCCAAGTTGGAGATATTGACAAAATGTGTGCATTGCATAAGATTGTCCAAGGACAAATTGGTTTTAAACCACAATGGTCTTACATGGAATTAACAATTGTGGTATTTTAATAAGCTATCTGGGAAAGGGCTTTGCATATTTATTTGCCATTTTTCCAGGGCATACTGGAGCTATTGTTCAACAAATTTGAATATTGAATTGAATCTCTCAACTGAAATCAAGATATCCTTCTGGTTTAAAATACACCACTCTTTAACCCATAACTTTGTCACTTAATTTCAGGAATGTCTTCCTGTGTGGCGTCGTCATCACCAGCTACGTCATGGCCAAATTCACGGCCAGCAGACCAGCAGTTACAAGCTCCCAACCTGAGCAGGCTCAGGGTCTGCCTGCCATCTTCGGGTGATCACCCTGCCCCTCCACCATATCATCCAGCTCCAAGTGTCGTGCTGACGCCTGTGGCTTCGGTTTCTGGCACCACTAGTCCTTCTCCAGCACATGCAAATCACCATCCACACCATCATTCCTCGCACCACCATCATTCATCATCACACCAGTCCTCTCCAGCATCGTCTGCATCACCGACTCCTGGCAGTGGTGTGCTAGTTGTCAACCTCCCTCCTGCCCAGTCCAATTACCTGAACCAGCAGCAGCAGAGTCAGTCTTCCCAGCAGTCTCATGGGCATGGGGGCCAACAGTCGCATCAAGGATCGCAGCAGTCTGGCCACCATCAGAACCATCGTATGCCACATATGTCGTCCTCGTCTTCCCTTTCTGTGGTGGCGATACCGCCCTCAGGCTCTGGGACATTACTCTCAACTTACAGCCATACTTACATTGAGGTGAGTCATCTCAGCTGTTGAATCTGTGGGGGATGATTCTTCTATCTTTATCCCAGATGATGAAATTGATTGGAATAGGAATCCCTCCAGTCTCATAGAGAATATATTTATGAATTGCATGTTGAGTAAACTGCATTAGAAGATTATGGTATGTCATCATTGATAGCTCTTTTAGTTTCTTGTGTTATCAATTGATGCCAATGCCAAAGTACCTTTAACTGTTAGTGCTAAATCCAAAATTCTGCATGACCTTCCAATGCCAACATCAGGCACTTGGAGCAAAACAAAATGAAATAGTACCATATTAGTGAGTTGTCTCCTCCTGTATGGCTTTCATTTTAGAACGGTACTGAATGCTGAAGTTTGGTTAAGAAACTATCAAAACCCCATTCTGCATTGGCATTGCAGATAGCCGTAATTGAATAACAGTAATTGACTGCTACACTAACAGAAAAAAAATGTTGCCTTAGCGAAGTTTATGATCACAACAAAAATGCAGTTAAACAAGCCAATGTAATATTAGTTTAAGGATTGATATGAATGAAAGTGAATTATCTATTCCACAATTCATTATTTTGGTGGCTGTTGGCATAGAATCCATCCACTCCTTGGTTATGACTCATGTGGTGAATGTTGTACATGCAATGATAATTCTAGAATTATGGATTACAGAAATATTAATATGACTTTCTATACTAACTACTGCTAGGAATATATCTCTTCTGATTTTTATTTCTGCTATTTTGTACTGTAAATGAGATCTACAAAATTGGTAGATGTATTTACTTTTTGATTATTCAGTTTTGGGATAAATGATTGTATATTGATAATCAGTAATCAATACTATGCAAATGTATGACAGATCCATCTTGAGGATATAATCTTTTAAAATATTAATCAAGGACTAGCATTTCATATATAGCCTATTGTTTGTAGGAATGTAGTCATCACCTAAAGTTTAATGAATCCATGGTTATCAATTAAAGGTTGTTCTGAGGAAGTATTTTATGCTAAATTTTATTTGTATGACATGATGCTTCACAATCAGTAAAACTTTTCTAATGTTGGATATAATAATCATTAATCAGCAAAATAAGTAGTTTTTTTTAACTTAACTGCCACTGCTTTGGCTTGAAATTCTTTAGAATAAATTTTCTAAAACTGTCTTTTCTGTTTTAACCTTACAGCCAGTGTCAGCCTCAACCTCATACTCTACCTTGGAATCAAGTGGAGGCCGTACTGGCACCATGATGAGTGGTGCAGGTGGAAGTGGTGGTGCCGGGAGCGAGTGTTCAATTTGTTATGAGCGCCCAATAGACAGTGTACTTTACATGTGTGGTCACATGTGTATGTGCTATGAGTGTGCTTTGCAACAGTGGAGGGGCAAGGGTGGTGGCCATTGTCCATTATGTCGTGCTCTCATCAAGGATGTCATTCGCACTTACAAATCCTGATAGCATTCTGCGAGACGTGGAGGGCCCTCCACCAGGAAGAGAGACTGTGTTGTTGGTGTAAATATCTCTGCAGGAAGGAGCAATTGTTGACATTTTGCAAACAGTGCGTTGATATTTGAGCTGAAACTCTTGAGAAAGTTGAATTGTAGGTCTTGTGTTGTGGAGTGAAAGGATAAATATGAACCAAATGGACCCTTTCACAAAGAGATCTATCAGTGGTTGGTTAATGGCCTTGAGTGAAGTGTGAGTGGTTAGCCAATGCAAGCTCGACCAATTGGCGGAAGACTCCAGCTTTTATGTGAGATACCAGTGGTTGAGCTGTGAGATAGAGATAGTGCCTGCTTTATAAGAATGCCAGTACTCCCGTCTGTTAATAGCAAGAGGATTTACCAAAGATGTGGAATTGATACAAGAACCTTGAACCTTTTGAGATATATTTATTGTTTATTAACATCTTTCTATTGATATTTATTGGACTTAAATTCAAAACATTCTAGTCATGTCATCGTACCTTCATTGCAGTCCCCTTCTTTCACTGAAGAGAAACTATGGAAATAATAGAACAGGGATGTGATTTAGTCCAGAGTTTTGTGCTCTCTTTGAACATCATATGGCTTAAGACATTACCTCCTTGCATTTTTCCTGTATTTTCTTTCAACTTACTTTTATGTGACCAAAAAATAAGAGCCATGACACTAATTGGCCTGGTTTCATGTTCTCATAAGACTTGAAGTATTTTGTATGTTTGTGAGCCCTGTATTAAATGTTCCAGGCTGGTTTCACCCGGTTTCATAGATTTTAATACTCCCTTTGCATGGGGTAATTTTTATTGTGGCATTTTGAGTTTAAATTGGATGTGTCTTCTTTGTGAGCAAATTCTTACCTAAATGTTATAAACTCAATTATGAGGTAATTTATTCTAAGCCTAAAGAAATAAAGTTAAATTTTGATGAGTAGCAATCATCTAACAGGTTAACGACTGAATTTCATCATGCCTTGGAATTGGAAGCATATTTCCCATTAAAAATTTTGTTTTGGTCCCTCATTGATTTGGAAATCAACTGAGAGGAAAAAAATACAAAATATATCTATAGATGTGAAACATGAGGAGAAATGATGTGTAATTCATTTAAATACCAGTGTTATTTATGCATTGTTTATGCCAGAGTTACTTTATTTTTGGGTAGGAAAATTTATAATTTTTCACTGGTGGTATTTATATATATTTGGAATGGAAATGTGAAATTGAAAAAGGGAGATTCATTTCTCTTGTCTCATTAATGGTTTTCTGTTCCATTCACTTGATTGAAAGAGTCTGAGATCTTTTATGAAGCTGTCACAAAGCTCAAATTGTGGATAGTCATTAGAAACCCTGTATTTCTCAGCACATAGTGTATCATTCTTTTTTTAAATATATTTTGCTGTTAAAATCTAGTCATGTTTGGGTGAGGGTAATAGTATCTGCAAACAAATGATGTTTGTATCTTCCATAAAGTTTTTTTTGCAGACATTGCCTTATTTATGTATTCTTTCACTTGGAACTGCAAGATTTAAATCACCAGCTGAGCTGTTTTTATTTGGGAAGATCAAGCATTATTTGATATTTTTTGGCATGTGAAAGGGATGTAGCAGATTCAATATTTAAATCACCAGCAGAACTGTTTTTATTTGGGAAGATCAAGCATTATTTGATATATTTTTTTGGCATGTGAAAGGGATGCAGCAGATATTGTTTCTGTATTTTTATAATTTGACATCCAGTGGCATCGGTGGTAGTTGTCAAATGCTCTGGCAGCCAACAGTTTCAAGTGGACTATTCTGTATTATGGAATTATGTCTTCCCACTTGAATTATAAATCTGCCAAGAGCATGTTGTGGCATCCTTCCAGCCTCTCCTCAGCTGACTGTTCATCATAGTGCAATGTTTTCAACTAGCTCATGTATGCAAGTGATGTTGCTGTAGAGTTGCACTAACTCTCATCCTTACAGTACATGATTTTTATCTGTGCATTGTAATGCCTGTCTTGGAGCATATATTTGTAAGTTTTCAGGTTGTATATCTTGAGAATAAAAAATCAGTTTATCATGAATTTTGTATAATAACTTTACTTTTGGTGATACTTTTCCCAGTTCAATGAATATATTGACAGATGATGAGTACAAAAATAGATTTGTCTAATATTAAGTAGGTTGATTCTTGGATGGATGAGAAAAGCACTTGACTTCAGTTTCACCCTTTCACCATTTCTGTAATGAAATGTAGGCAATTACTGGAATTGGTAGTACCTTCAGAGTATTTATAGCATTAAATATTTAATAGTTCAGTAAGTACAAATATACATTAGCAAATTTGTTTCTGTGGATTATGACACAAAAGAGCAGGCGCACGTAGACAAGAAAAGGTGGCTTGAATCTGTAGGCCATATAAAAAAAATCTTGTAATTCTATAATCTATAACCAGTGTACAGAGAGATGCCATAGATTTTTATGATATTTTAGCTTTTTTCCATTGAGGGAGATAGTAGCCTCAATGCTAAACTTTTTTCATGCTTCCCTCTTAAGGATGAACACTTAGGCCCGTATTTATAGTCGTCCCTCAGTTCGAAGGACTCCCTAGGAGTCC
>LYUA01000007.1:2594310-2607556 GCA_002093875.1 Calopteryx splendens
ATATATATATATATATATATATGTTTAACGATAATAATAATGTATAAATAAATAATAATAATATATATAAAGCACTTTTAATTAATATATTGTGCAATTGATTAAAAAAAATAATGAAGTATCACTTAAGGAATTATAAACTTAAGCATGCCGATTGAAGCGCTATATTGACTGTTCGTAATTTTAAGGTTATTTTCTACTAAAAGTTCCATTGAATTCAAAAAATGCAATAACAATAATTAATGCCGATAAAATTAACGCTACGAATTTATAAGAGAAGATATTGAAGAGAAATCTGAACTTGAAGATTAAGGTCCGGTTTTATAATGTCTCAATAAACGAAGGTTAAATTTAAACTAATACCTAAATTCAGTTCCATAAAAGTCCAGGCTGACCGTTGAAGTTGTGGTTAACTAAGAGGCGGAGTTACAACGGTTAGCTTAAATTATCTAACGAGTAGTCTGAATTTATAATAAAAACGGACCTGTCGATAACCTACACGTTAAGGAAATGTCCACATTATTTAATAATTGTATTTAACGAGGCATTATAAAACCGGGCCTTAGGTAATGAAAATACTGCCGTGTATAAGCGCCTGGATAAAATTGTTAGCATTGAGGGTAGAGCAAAAAGTGTTTCGGTTGCAATCGATGAATTCACACGGCACCGCCTTAGCAATTAACATCTCGAAAAGTAGAAACGCAAATATGCGTGCCTCTTGATCACACGTTGCATTGCAGTTCCGAGGTACGTGGATCGCTATCCAATATATCAATCTCGATCGTACATTTCAAATACTTGAAACTGCCTTAGGAAGAATCAATTTCTGTGTCGTTTCACTTCATTCGGGATGCCACCCCGTGCCTCGAGACTTGTGTGCCAAGCATGTCACGTGGAATAGAATCCGGATAAGATCTTCGCTCCGGGGTTTTTTTCCCACAGAAGTCTTCTTGACGTAAAGACTACTTCAATGGTTGCATTTCATTTATTCAGGGGGGAACGCGAACGCTGGAGAGCTATCTCCTGTGACGTCGCTTTTAGCTTGGGCGTCCGGAAGCCTTGGTCTATGGCGTGAGGCATTTGCGCGTAGTTACCATTGGTCGCTGGTGATATCTAGAAGCCATGGGTGGTTCCTGGAACCTATAATTATTTTTGGCGTGCTAATTTTGATTTATGCGCCGAGAAAATATAGTGAATTTGTTTCCAGAAGTTCCTGCGTTTCGCAATTTTCAATTATCAGTATCGGCTCTTTCGAATTTCCACTTTCTCTTTGAAACCAAAATGCAACAAATTGTAGTAAACACCTTTTTAGTGGTTGGATTTGAATAGAACCTCAACTTTTAATATTTAATAAGTATTGAAGCCTCATAAAAGTACTAATACTTAACTCCTTGAATGGTAATCTAGCCGTTATTGAACATTCTAATGTATACAAGTTGAGAATTTCACTGTGCGAAAATCACTTTCCTAAACCGGGATTGTTTATAAGAAAACAAAGCCGAATTACTTGGCCTACTTACTTCATAGTGCTGCAAATTATTGTGAAATACTTTACGGTACTTAAACTTATATCTGCGGGGCGTTTTCGGTCCATTAGTTAGGCATTACAAAAAAACCACCTGTAAGCCAATCGAATTTAGGGAAAAAAATAATTTCAAGAATCATAAATTTTACAAATCAATTGATTGATGAGCAATTTATCCTTGAATGGAATATCCAACTAAGAATATGAATGACGTCATGGAAATTTACGGACACCGTCCTTAGAATCCCGAGTTTACATCCGAGTCATGACTCCGGGCGTATAAAGATATAAATATTAAGTGAGCTGTGTGATTCGGCGGCTGCCAAACCGTTTCGGAATTCCCTTCGCGATTGGGTATGCTCCCCCGTCTCCCCTTGGGTGCTAAATGCGGGGAGTGTTGCTTGAATGACTAGGCGAAATTAGTGAGAAATGAGAGCGTCACAACGGTGGGTGCTTGGATACGCTGCGTGGATACGATGTTGATAGTGTTTAGCGGTTGTTTTGTGGCGGGCCGTCATCGATGGTGCGTGCGTTCCGCAACGGCGGTGGATGGCCGTAGTTGTGGTGTCCGGTATCGAATAGAATTTACCTGATTATGTGTAGTATTCACTCTCTCTCTCTCTCTCTCTCCTCAAGAGGAGTCATTGTCATGAGGGTCCTCGGACGGCTCCGCGAACATGATCTCGGCCGCTCCATTCAGTGTTTCCGTCGAATTGTTCGCGGCTGCTTTTCCCGAGCTTCGCCGATCCTTATCTCTGGCGACGAAGGGATTGGTTGGGGGAATTCTGACACCTGCATTAGTAGGTGGAAGGGGGGAATGGGAGTGATTGCTCTCCCTGGTGTGTTCAATGGGCGTGGCAGTTAAGCCAACTGCATTCTCAGAGAGATCAAAGACGGGTGTTTCCTTCCCAATCGCAACTTGTGGCACCCCAAAAATATTGTTATGCTCGTAGCATTTTGCGATACAAGCGTTTAAAAAAAAATCACGGTAAACTTGTACCCACTCAAATGTAGTCGAAGTATTGCTTACTTACCTTTGAAAAAGTGATTGGCAGTGGTCAGGAAACATCAGTTGGGCGTCATCCCTTAGTACGCGGTGAAAACCAAAAATAGGTCATTGATATTACTTGAGGGGCGTTTGTGGTAAAAATGGGAGAGTGTGGGAGAGGATTTTGAGTGGGTAACGGAGGAATGGGTGGGTTGGATTCACGGGTTATCGGAAAGTATGAAAGAGGTGTGATTTTCATTTGCCGTCATGTCGAGGGAATGAATGGCAGTCGAATGACGTGAATTGTTTGAGAGGAAGTGGTAGACCGAAGACGCCATGAATGAATGTAGGAGAAGAGACTCCCAAGGTGAGGAATATTGGGAGCCCCAGGAAGACACATGTATGTATGAAACAACATATGAATGTGAGATGCTAAAAAAGTGTGCACGGAGAGGACGGCATGGAAGAAATAGTGTGAGGCAGACAAGTTTTCTGGCATAGTTCAGATTCAGGTTTCGTGTTTGACGGTGACCACCCCTGTAGGAAACAGCGGCGTGAGGAATTTGTATGCAATTTAAATTTTCACTCGTGATCAGGGTTAGACGTTTACTGAAATATTTAATCCTGCATAAATCAAGTTAAAAGCCGGTTTCTTCATTCAAAGAGATTGATATTATACTTGATTTATGCAACAGAGAATATCTAATAGACGAAAATGGAGTGATCTATATGATATTTGTGTCCAATCACCGATCAGATTGAAAGTTCAGCATGAAGTGCCTCTTTCCTAAGGACCCATTTACGTTTTAGCCTTTTTTAATGGACTGAAAACTCGAAATTGATCATAATATGTGCTTTATTTGACAATTGTTGGCATTGGTTGTCTACAACTTACTCATAACTGATTTTCTCTAGAATTAATACTTAAGAAATTATTTTAACGAGTTTAAATTTTCTCAGATATCTCTGTGTCAACGTTCGAATGGTTGTATTGTTGAAAATTATATTCGTTATAACGTTTTTAAATATAATTTGTGAAACCTATCACACCGAGGTAGGCATTTCAAAATCATGGCCCTTCATTATGAATGCTCGCTGTAAGGAATTATGCTTATTTTTTCAGCTTAGTGAAATAAAAAATATTGATAAAATATTCCATTTGTGAGTATTTATTAAGTAAAAACATACTTATAAAAACATTTTCCACGTTGGCACTATTTTTCTACCTTGGTTTTTGTGCAATGGATTCGGGAAACATTCATTTGTTGTTTCGAATTCACTGTGTGCTTGGGAATATGTTCGGAATAGAGTGTAAATTTCCCCCGAGTTTCCTATTTTTCATTGGATAAGTCTGCAATCTATTCACGTGTCATCTTCACTCCACAATAAGAACCAATTCCAACCCTTTCTATTCCATTAATTTAATACAGTTACGATTTCAAAGCGGCTCCCAAGCTATATTAAATCGAAGATTTATTCCTATTCCTACGACCGTATGCATTCTGAATGCATTTCTGAGCACTACTATTATACACGCTTTATAGAAAGAAGGGTTTTGTTTTATTTTTTGGCAATCTTCACGCCGCTCTCCTTTCGGGGAAGACACTCAAGAGAATCTTGATTGTAGCTTGCGACCGGAAAATTACTCTCTTTTACTCGTTCTTTTCCATAATGACCTATCCGTGAGTACTTGCTTCACCTCTCTCGCATTCATGCATTGTTCCATGCATTCCCGTTGTCTTCTTGACTTTTCCACTAATCCTCACCTTGGGGGTCTCTTCTGCCACATTCACCCATCCCTTCTCAGTCTACCCCTTCCTCTCCGACCTATATTTACTCTTCTCTATAAATCTCCTTGGTGATTTGATTCTCATCCATTCAGTCGACGTGACCAAACAAGTGTATAATGATTGCTCTTGCGCTATTTTGTCTCCAGGTCTCTGATATTCAGTGAATCCAACCCGGGCTCTTTCGCAACCCTCTCATTCCTCACCCCGTCTTCTTAAAATTTACCACAAGCACTCAAGTATTCCATGCCCACCGCATTTGGTCGACGTTTATGCTTACCGATCCATACCTAAGTTTCACTCCTATACAATAATGCGTGGAAAGAGTACACTTTATTCACTGCCATTTTGCTGCCTCACACAAATATTCATATTTTTACGTACTACACACATGCTACCGAGAACGCTTCTGCCGTAAAATAGTTTTTCTTTCTATTATTTTCTTTTTAAAAACTTTTCACCTATTCATCTATCCAGCCATCTTTCGCACACATTCTGCCAAAGTACACAAAATAGTCCTCTCGTTCATTTCATTCGTATTTTTCATGCAGAGTATGTTATTCCCCGCATTAGTTTTATTTTAATAGATGCGCATAAGAAATAAAAGAAGGAGACCAGGAAGAAATTAGTGGACAAGTGCAAGTCTCCTTTGGTTTCTTATGTTCATTAAACGTTTTAGGCTTTTTTGGATAAATTCGGGCCGGTTCCAAGATCAGATATCATTGCTCCAATAGTGCCTAATATGTAAGTATGATGAGTTTTTGTGCGAGGGATTGGATTGCGTCATCACACCCTTCGACTGCGTATTCTGAGTTGAGAGCAAATGCCCTTTGGGGGAGGGTTCAAGGATCAATGCCAGCTGCGGTTTCGGTCAGCGCTCCTTTGATAAGGACGCTCGGGTTGATAATTGTCGATGAGGGCACGTATCAACTGGAATAGACTCGTCCACGACCTCGACAGTCCAGTTCGAAACTCGTGACTCCTCAAGTCTTATCTCGCGCCAACTTCCTACGCATGCGTGCTGCCCAGATAATTTTGGGCCCTTTATAGCGTCTCCACCTTGATTCTCACGATTTTCGAAACAGGGATGTCATGCTGCGGATCGATTCGCTTTCTCATGCTCAGCTCAACTAAATATGAATAACCGTGTTCCCTCTTTTGACGGCGTGCATAATACAGTAGTTACCTGCTAGGTCAGATAGATGGGATTTTATTTGCCCTTTCATAAGAGGATACGCAAAAAAATTCAATCGAAGGCAAGATTAGCAACGTCCCATGTAATAGACAACCTTTCCACAAGTTTTTAGGTTGAAAAAAAACTTAGTTCTGTTAAGTTCGCCTGTTGGACTTACATTGTTACCATGCCACGGGCATACTGGGTGGAGGCTTCTGTCAGGCCACGCTTATTGCCATCTATCTCCCGCGAATCCGGAAATTAAAAAAAAATTGGTTGACTTAACGTGTAAGAGCTTAATTTCAATATGGGCTGTCCATCGATCACTCAAGGTTTTTACGGGGAAGGGGTTTGTGCCATTTCATTACGTTTCATTTTGGGGACGGGTGGGGGCAGGGGAAATCCTATGTTAGGTTTATAATTGCATTACTTCAGGCACCTCTGAGGCGCGGCTTCCAAGCGATTGGCTGCTATTCTGTCAGGGAAGGCGCTCCCTAAATGCTTTTTTTCTGTTGCATGGAAAAGGTGCCTGTTAACGATAGCGCTGGTAATTAAATAAAGAGGGGGGGGTGGACCCTTCTGAAGGACCCTTACAAAGGGGGGAGGGGTAAAGAAAGCCGAAAATAGCCTTATGTAATATAAGAACGGACCCATAGCGGCTATTAATGCTAAGATATTAGGTTTCTTTGCCACGTCATAACTGTTTAAAATTCCTGCCCAGCGTTTTCGATATCGTTTACTATGAGGATGATAGTGCTCCTTTTTGCGACAACAGATGAGAAGGGTATATTCTAAGGACATTTATAAAACCCTTATTTAGAGCTGCCCAGGATAGCCTAGTAGGCGGCATGTGGGTTCGAAATTCACCCAGGGCATGTATGCTGTTTAGCTTGGTAATTAATTTTCGATGGGTAAGACATCTGTTAGAGTTACTGGTGACAAAAACTCTTCTTTCTCTTGGTATTCAAGTTGGCAGCAAAGGTTTCGTCAGGATAAATTTTGGATTGTCAAATGCCGTACTTGGAAAATGCGTTATTAGGGAAAAAATCTTGGAATGCCTCAGAGCCAGCTACAAATGATTGCACAAGAATCTGTTTAATTTTTTTAATGCTTAATTCATTTTTAGTTGAAGAAATTCATCATTTGAATCCTGGAGCTCTTTCTAACAATCCCCTTTAGATCCTAATGTACAAATAAATTACGAAGTTTCTACGCCTCAACGTATTTCTAAAAGTGCCAGTTTTGAAAATGTAACTTTTCGACCAACTTTTCATCACAATTTGGACTAACTGACGAGGCTCCCCTTTGTGAAGCATTGCTAATCCTATCTTATAGGAGTGATTTTGAATAAACATCGTCGACACCGGCCAAGGCCGGTAGCATGGTGCCCGTTTCATATGCCTTTTTTTCTGATATTGTAAGTGGTCCCATGTCTATGGTAGTCATCATACCTATGTAGGCAGTAATGCCGTTTAATAAAACTCCTTCGCGGATTTCTCAATTGCCCCTGGAAAAAATAAACAGTATCTTCAATAAAAAAATAGGGGAATACCTACATGAATTCTAAATAAAATTCTTTCAACTTAAATGATAGTAGTGAAAGTTCTGCCAATAATTTTTCAGTTATGCCTGGCGTGAGAACGAGAGAAAATTCCGTCACGGGATCAAATTGTGCATCACACCGTAAAACATCTGGTAAGGGGATGTCACGTCACTCTTTATCGGTTATTTGAACAATCGTGGAGGCATGAAGTGGTTCGCAGATGGTCGAGTGACGTCCGTTGTCGTGTAACAGCTTCCCACGCAAACCTCTTACCGCACACCCCCGGAGCTTGCATTATTTTATGTGTACCTGCAGCCAAATTTACACGGAATCGGGTTATCACATGGGTCTTGAAAACCTCATGTATCCCATCTGTCATCTTAATAAATATTTTGGTTTTCACATTACAAAAATCTATCTATTTCCAAGGTATAGAAATTGCTACAAATCTTTTCCATCCCTAGGGAAATATTTTGATTAGATTTTCTCAAGGGCTTGATTTAGATTTGAAAACTCTTTGGCCTGGTATCACCAAAACAGTCATTGAATGATCACTTATCATTTTTAAAATTTCATATCACGGTTTGCGTTTCACAAACGCAATTAATCGTAAATTTAGGTATCGATCAAATTGTCGATGTTATGACTATGAAACATCAGAAACCTACCTTAACCGCTCGATTACCAATAATAATAATAATAAAAATTACCTTAATAATGTTAAAGTAATTATAAGATCATAACAATGTTTAAGTTAATGAGGATCGGCGAATGGTTGGAGATGACGGATTTAAGTCTTGAATCCATGCAGGGCAGATTTGAATTTGAAGTGTCATGTCCTTCACCATCTGAATTTAAAGACAACGCATCGATAGCCTTAAAGAAAATTGGAGCTGATGACCTAAGACATTATTTGCTTTGATTAACGTGCAAAAACGATTTTTATGAATGGTAAAGTTAAAATCGTTCACGGAGTGCTAATCTTTACTTTAATATCGTCAAATCCTTTAGGATTTGGATATACATCGATTTTTAATATAACCGTTTAATTTCCGGGCGTGGGTGGCCTCATCACCAGACTCTTTGCATACTGGATAGTGGAGAAATTCTGTGCCATAGAGGTATTTTTCTGCATTCAGATGTAACATGCGCTCATTACTAGTTCTCACCCAAGCATAGTTGTTTCATATTTACGAGAACTCTGTGTGCCTCTGAATGATCATAGAGCTGCTATATGCGTCGTTATACCAAAGCATTGGGAAATTAGTTTGCCGTCCTCATTACTTAGCATCATAATATTTGTTGCGCAGCAAGCACACTGGCATAGTTTCCATATCATTTGTGCGACTAAAAATAAAATGCTTACTGCGAACTGAGACCACCCCGATGAGCATGACTTCTGTTATACCCACTGCCGCCTTTGCAGTTTCGTAACTAATCCCAGGGAAAGATCGCAGTCGACCCTTCGTCCCTACCCAAGATGCGCCACGTCCTTCCCCTCTCATCCGAATCTTACTCCCTAATCTCAGTCCCCCTTCCCGTCTTCTCCGACGAGTTGTTTTTGTGTATGCATTGCCGGCCGGTGAGAGGGCGGGAGGAAATCCGCGCAGCGGCGTCCGCGGCAAGAGGAAGTAGTCCCCGACGCAAAACTCCCTCTCTCTATCTCGTCGAAAGAGTTATCGCGTTATCTTTACCATTGAGCTTCCCACATCTCGTCTCCTCCCCAAGTTGGAGGGAAGCGAATGAGCCGTTGTCTCGGAAACGCATGGCTTGTGCAATCAGCTCGTACGCTAAGGGATGTCGAAATGGAAGGGATTACGTTCTAGCTTCCGCCCTTGCTCCTTGAGAGAGAGAGAGAGACGGTCGTCTTCGCTCTCCACCTGCCGTGTTCGCCGAGGAAGGTGAATCCACGGCCACGCATTGATTTCGCGCATCGCTGCGTCCAACTCAAGTGCATTCATTTGCAGCTCTACAGGTGTGCTGTGGTGGTTTGGCCGCGTGCAGGAAGAAAGTAAAACGTCCATTGGTTCCTCGTATATATTACCTTCGCAGAGACCACATTAATTTTTCTCCCTCGTGTTTTTCTTTGAAGGAAACCAGAAATGACTTCGTTTAATTATTTTTATTCTTGCTCTTAAACTGTTAGCATTAATGAATTTTTCAGAATGCCATAAAAAGTGTTCGCTTGTTGAATTTTTTATTTGTTGTCGTTTCACTTTTACGCATAGGGCTTGCTTATTCCACATTTTTATATTGGTGGCCTAATTGTATGGGAAGTTGGTTTACTGTTTGCCTTTGGGCTAGAGTTGGAATCCCGTTAGTGAAAACATATGACGGTGAAATCTGGTCCCTTGGTGGAATTTGAGTAGTATAGAGATCACATTCAGTACGAGAGACACTCGTCAGCTGCGCTTTCTTGAATATTTAAGAGCTTAAAAATGACGAATTCCAATGCCAGACTACTAATTCAATTTGGCTCCTTTCCCGTCTTCCTACCCAATTCTAACAAGAAGCATGAATTCGATCTTTTTAGCCTCACTCGTAAATTCGTGCTGAAGTTCATTCTGTGTCGTTATTTATTTCGTATAAATGGGTGCGATAGCTTCTTAAGTCCTACGCTAAGGATTTGAAAGATGTGGGTTCGTCTCCTTAGTCAAGGAGACCCCGAGGAAAATGTTGAATTAATTTAGCTGTCATGCAAAAGTGTTTCCAGGAATAAATTTCGTGGGAAGGGAACGCGTTGTTGAAAGAATTCCTTAGGACCTTCACTTACTTATTATACGGCCTTGATACGAGAAACTAAGAAAACTTGGGAGAGAAAAATTGTCACTCGAAATTTGTCCTTCAAGATAACAGAGGCCTAGGCCAAACGATATTTCATGGCCGCATCTTATTAGTTTTCACGAGTGAGTTGGTATCAAATCCATCGTGTCCTTCGGAATTGCCAATCATCCCAAATTTTTCCTGGAGAAAATGGGATAGTTCTTAAACGGTTGTCTCTAGATAAGACAATATTATCCGGATAAAATAAGAGAAATAGCCTCCACCGACGATAGATATAAAAACTCCTCTCACACAATTCGGGACCGAGAAGAATTAGGAAACATTTTAACCTTGCTGAAAGCATATAGGGATGACAGGATAGGTAGGATGGTAAATGGAAATATATTTGCACATGAACGTTGGTATATTTGGTTTCGTGTTATTATTAATCCGTTCCGTTCTCATGTTGCCTTTCTTGTATGAAGTACTAGTGTGTAATTCTGGCTTTGCATGTGTTCCTCTTTGTAGTATAAAATGTAGTTGCGCGTTAAACTTCAGTGGTTCAGTGATTGCATGCCCTTAACGCTTAAGTAATTGTGCATTATGCAATTGTGCAATGTGTCCCTTTATGCGGTTTATGACCCCCCTTTGAGTAGTGTTATTTCTTTCGTGAATATCTAATATGGACTCACCCCTCTCACACACCCCAGAGGTGGCTTGCAGGGTATTATGTAGATGTAGATAGGTATAACCAAGGATCGCTCTTCCTTCTCCATACACCGTTTCTGATCGCCGATAATGAAATCATGTCGTAATGAAATCTTCATATTTATTTGGGGCAATGGTTTTCTGTTCCTGAGAATTTACCATTATATATATGCCGCTTTAATCTGCATGCTTCGTGAGCGCATTTTGGTGGAATGACATCAAGCAACAAGTAGAGAATATGTAGGCATGCACATATTTACCCACAAGAATTGTATTTAGTCTGATATTAGTGTTATAGTTGGAAAATTAAATGTGGGTTCATGCGAAGGACAAGAATTCTAGGTATATAGCGGTACTTAGGTGCCCCTGGTACACACGCCGGCATTATACATGCAAAGTCCGCCGTAGTGAACGCGAAGAGACCCTCAAATCCTCAAATGTTGGGAAATGGCTTTTTCCATGCATATTTAGAGCGGGCTCATCTAGGTGTTGTTGGAGTTGCATACATTCACGGCGAAGTTCACGGCTCTTTGTTTTAGTATTTGAAGTGCATAGGCCGTTTTTTACCAACCTTTTTTTAGTTCACGTCCTACTATAACGCCTCAATGTCCCCTGCAGCTTAGTAGCCAACCAAGTTCTAAAATTGTATAGCACTAAAATTGTGTAGAAATTATGGAATTAAAGTAAAGAGGTAGATAGGTTAAACTTTTTAATTTGACTCTCATCGAAGGAAATCAGTTCTGCATCACCCTTTATATGGGTAATATAATTTTATAACTATCCACCAAAATATTCAATAGTGGTACGTACGCCCTGTGTTGGGAAACACTGGCGCGCTGAGCCTAGGCAGTCACCCACGACTTAAAATAAGTGCATTCAGAGATCGTACTAGGTTCACGATGTCCTGATGTACATACTCCATGAAAAGTGTTCATCATGCTTGTTCTATTTCCCTCACGACATCGCTCTAAATTTTTTATATCAGTGTCGTCGTTAAAAATTGTGAATGCTTAAAACACCTTCCATCCATCCTTCCTGG
The DNA here is from genome assembly GCA_002093875.1 of Calopteryx splendens. Taxonomy (NCBI): domain Eukaryota; kingdom Metazoa; phylum Arthropoda; class Insecta; order Odonata; family Calopterygidae; genus Calopteryx; species Calopteryx splendens. Next base: position 2,605,838 of record LYUA01000007.1, read on the forward strand.
CTAGACAAATCTTCCTTTTGATACCGACGCTCTCTTACCGAAGGGGATCAAAACCTATTCTTTTTACTGTTTATCCCTCCGCCATTAGGTTGAAGTTCAAGAGATAGTGGGAACATCCTCATTTCTAAATCAGGGTGTCGGGGCGCTCACTAGTTTATCTGGATGTGCTCCGAGATCCTCAAGGGAGCCATCGGCTCGCGCTTTACGGAATGGATTGTGCGTCGTGATGAAGAGTACGTTTCTTTAACTGAGTAATCTTATCTGTGAGATATGTCTTCACTCCACCCAGAACTACGTATTTTGTCCGCTGTTCGGTACGTGAGCGACCTTAAATGTGTTTCACTCTTTTTTCCGTCTCGTGTTTCGACCGAATTCTTTCTCTCTCGCTGGAGGAATTTTAGGTCGGATAGTTTCCCTCGATAAGGATCCAGTTTTGAAAAAGTTGGGTGGACACGGGTAAAAGTGTCCGCGCGGAGGTGAGGTCGTCCTTTCTCGTTTCTCCTGGGAGGTACGAAGGATAGCCAGGTGAAGTCTGAGGCCCTCCCTCACCCCCTTAACCCACCCCATTGCCCCCTCCTCCCTTGCCTGTCTCCTTTCGACCTCTTATAGGCCCGTGTTCCCTTCTTCCTCCGTCCATCCGTCTTCCACTCTCCTTGCTTCCTCTCCCGCCCCTCTCCTCCGGTGAGTACCAGAGTGGCCCTTTCCTCGCGTGCGTTTAACCATGCGTTTCTACGCTCCGACTAGGATTCTGAAAGCTTTTAGCCGTCCTTGGTCCTAGTGAGAGGAGGGGATGGGAGAGCTTAGGGAGTTGAGCCTTGATCTGTAATGTACCGTGGGTGCTTCGATCCTCAACCGAGTGAACAACGCAGGCGTTGAAGATGGCCAGAGCGTGATAGAATTCTCGCATGAAGCGCTGTATTATTTAAATTTACTTAATGTTAAGATGCCATGATACGAGGAAACGAATATAAACCAGTGGAAAATGCAAAATAGTGTATCTCTGTGTGTGATTTGAATTTGGATTGTAAAATATTTGTTGAAGATTTACATTTCTTATATTTTCTCAGGGAATGTTGGACGGTTGGGGAAAATCGTATCTTCGTGCGTGTTCGTCATGTATCCTCATTTCCTTGCTAAAGCTTGGTACAAAGTTGGTCCTAAGCGTTTTCGCGTCCATGCGAGTCAGCGAAGTAAAGTTGGTTCTCGAAGAGCTGAATTCAACATTTATATTTTATAGAGGATATTATCAGGTAAATAATATATTCAGATTGCTCTCAAATTTTTCCCTATGGCTTTTCCTACAGACACTGGACCGCTTCAATCTGCCAGCGAGTTCATATTGTTCCTAACCGTCCCAAATAAATAAATAGTACTAAATGACTCTTAATAGTGAATCGAAAGTTTTATGTGCCTTCGTTTGCAATATCGCCGGATGGTCACTGAAGAAAATTTAAAATCGGCCCTTAATTCCGAAATATAGTAAATAAAACATCACAAACTATGTTTTTCCACATTAATGTATTTCAATACGTCCCGGATTTCGTCGCTTAACATCATTAGGTGCAAAATTGTGGAATAATCAAGCGTGTTTACTTTTATAGTTAGTGAAGTTTTTTTTTACTATGTGGCAATTCCACAAAGCCTCATAACATCGATTCCGAAAGTTAGTTTTGCTTCGAGATGTGGAGCGGAGAAGGAAGTATTTTAGTGTTGCACATG
>LYUA01000007.1:2618980-2635157 GCA_002093875.1 Calopteryx splendens
TGTTTTATTCTATAAGGCTATTTATGACTTGATATGTGATTCCGTATCACAATGATTTTGTACATGGGCTCGATTCGACATCCTCCGACTCAAAACATTTCAGGCAGTAAATTGGACTTCTTTAAAAAAGATATTATACCTATCCTTTCAGGATTCTGACTATGGGGTATGTTCAATTAATGTTGAGCATTTCAATCTTCTACGCTATTGTTAGATGAGTGAAAGCTGTGCCATGTGCATACACGTATTTTTGCAAGTTTATGTTGCCACTGAGCGAAAAAAATAATGGCCGTTTTCCTATCTAAATAGTTCAGAGTAACATTTTATAAAAGTAACTGGTCACCTTTCAGCGTTCATTGATCATCTCTTACGTTGATAAATGCGAAATCATGTGCCTTTATTCTAGAAGCATAGGAATAGTATTTTTTTCATATTCCCGCACGATTACACGTTTCTACAATGCTTTTAGTTTACAAAAGTTTACTGGTCAGCCATTTTCGTGTTTAACATTTAGTCCCGTTTTATATAATATTTTCTTAAATTCAATCGTCAATGTGAATCTTTACTTAACGTCCGATCAGGTCCGATTTTACAAGCACTTCAAATTGCTCGTTAGGGAACATAAACATGGTAACCCTTGTAACTTCGCATTTTAAGTTTACTGGCCCTTTAATGGTCGGTTTGAACTCAACTTGCGATTATAAAGCTGATTTTAGGCTTTGACCAGAGGTTAAAGTTAACCTTCATTTTAACTAGACGCTAGAAAACCGGCCCTTATAATAAAAAAAACGTGTCTGAATGTTATAATGTATTTTCTACATGCTGCATTTTTGGCGGGTTAACCATTTCGAACGATATCAGAAGCAGTAATTAGTGCTCCTTTAACTTCGGTAATATCACGGCCTTAGCTGAAATAAAGGTCATATTATTCTGCAGCAATACCTATTTATATTCGGCAGCAGTCTCTAGTTATATTCAATCCAGTTTTAAAAAAATCAGCGGAACTTTATTACCGACGGTACTCATGGGAAAATTATTTATTCTAGAATATCTCTTTAAAGCGTCGTAAAATAGTACATGTGAGATCTGTATGTTGCTGTCGAACAATAGCTTTCAGGGGAAAGGAGAGCATCGCAACTTATGGATATCACATGAATCGCCACTGGATAGAAACCCGCAATTTACCCGATTTATAATATCCGTTCAGGTAGAGTGAATGTCGTTGTAATTTCCGATAACACTTGTAAAGACAACGGAATTTTTAAACAGCGTATGATCGTTTCCGCACAATACTAATACGCTCAGTCCATTTTCTGATGAAACGGGATATGGATGTAGTTAGTTCCTGAACAAACGGTGCGCGTTCACCGTTAGGAAGGCACAAGGGTCGATAAAAATTCATTTTTAACAATAAATCTACAACACTTGGTCATATTACGGCCGCAGTGCCCTTTTCTTCGGTAGACGTTTTCAGCAAGAACCGATCAAGGCACTCGATGTGTGTGCACACAAAAAGGTCGTTTGGAATGGGATTGGCACACAAAGTGGGAATCGACCCAGCGACAAACGTGGCTCGTTTTTTTTTCCTAAATCGGCCCGATGAAATAAGTGTCCCGGGGTCCTATCGTGGATGAGTACCTATGGCAAAGGTGCCCATACTATATTATTACTCCTCTCATTGTATGTTTTATGAAGTGCTGAAAACCAAATTAATATAACTGAAGAAAATCGATTACTTTTACGGAAACCACTCGGAATTCACGGCTGAAAGTAAGTAGCATGACGATAGCTAGCACAAGAGCAGAAAAAGTGTTTCTTCCAAGTGTTTGGAGCCTGGTATTATACTCAGCTGGACACAAAACTTTTAGTTTCACAAGATGGGGAACGCATGAGTTATATCACAAAAGTTCTCAGCAGCTTATATATAATCCTCATCCCGTAATTAGCGATATTATTTATTCGCCGCTTTACTGGAATGGCAGGAAATGATCAGTTAAGAAATTAGGAAGGGGGTCTTAGTGTGGACGATGATCTTCTTCTAATCCCCTCTCGTAGTCCTCCCGCTGCACAATGTTGGAGACCGACCTCACTACACTCTGCCTTGATTCTGTTGGTAAGAGAAGTCGATTAACCCCCGAGTTTCTCATCTGTGCCGGAGGCATCATCTGTCGTCGGGGGACGGTGTGCGTGTTTCGAGTGGAGTGAGTAAGCGTCCCCATCGCCTGGCAATGGATTTGCTTCTCACGTGTTCCCGATAGCCTTCTCTCCTCATCTCCCTCCCCTTCACTTTCCCATCCTTCCCCCGTAGGAAATCCCGAGGGTCCATCAATGCAGGGTGTGCTTACAGCTAAGCCGGGAGAGCAAATGCTCTTCCGGCTCAAATGGAATAATCGGAAAAAAGTTCATTTTGCGGACTTGGCCGGTGGCGAGAGCCGGATGAGATTGGGGCTGATCGTGATGTCCCTGGCTCAAATCTAATGTTGGACATCCGAAAAGTCTTTTCGTCTAATGATTTTCTGTGTCTGGTATTGGGGGCGAAATTTGAGCTCTTAAAAGACGAATGCGACATTATGTCTGCTTATTCGCGCCATTTTATCAAAACTTGTTGCAGTGGAACGCAAGCCGTTCACCACTCATGCCTAGATTGGTCGTGAAAACAGTCACGTTCGCCCATTTTGCGAAGAAATGAGTAGCGTCTTTCTTTATTGATCCTTCTTTCCTGCGTAGGAGTATTGAATTATTGAGATCTCACAGATAAATAATTGCGTTGCAAGCATTGTGGGAATGAAGGTGGAAGAAAATCAGTTTTATAAAATAGCTCAGGCTAATTTCCTAATAACTCAAAAATATTTAATTCCCGCAGTATTTCGTAGTCGATGAAGCCGTCACTTGTGTTGGCAAGCTGCTTCAGTCAAGCAAAAATGCCCAGTAACAAGTGAACATTCGTGTGGAGTATGTTCCTGTATGGAGCGAGAGATGGACTTGGGGTGATGGAGAGAGAGAGGGATTAAAGGCTTTTGAGACATGGTGTTACCGAAAAATGTTGAAAAGAGCGATCAATTGAGGTCTTGATGAGGACCAGTGAGAAACCACGTTTGTGGGAAATTGTAAAGAGAGGAGAGAAACGTGGATCGGGCACTTTAAGATGTATGAGGGTCTGCTAAAGACAATATTGGAGGGGACCGCACAAGGGAAGAATTGCAGAAGCGGACTTAGATTGAAGTTTATCGACCAGATTATGGAAGATGCAGGCTGCTCCAACTGCACGGCACTCAAAAGGCTTGCATGAAGACCGCGAAGCCTGGAGAAAGAAAACAACCTCCAACCAAACCTCGGACTGAAAACACAATGAGTGTTTTATCTCAATTTAATCTCAAAACATTTTTACATACGATGAGGAATGGTTGTGAGAACATTTATTTTTGAATTTCGGGGACATATTATCGATGCAAGTTCATCGAGTCGCTTTAAGTGATTTTCCCAAAATTGGGAAGAGATCGGGGAAGGGTATGGTGCAAGCGCTTAAACTGAGACAGTCAGCCGCGTTCCCTGAAATTTATTACGTTCCTTCCTTTGGCAGCGTTCCAGGTGGTATGAAAGACACGCGGTGATGAAAACTAAGGAATCCATTACATAAGCTCATCGTGAACTTCTTTGACATACAATTGGCCCTCCTTGAACTTTCTTTTGTACCGTTTGTTTGGGTCTTTCGGCGTAATGAGGATTTCCACGAAGGTATTAGATACGAGATCTCTGGGGATGAGGCCGAAGTAGCGTGCGTTTCTCTCAACGCGAAGAACATTGGAGTAGCTGGATTTTGACAGAATCAGCTCCGTTTTCCATGAACAGCTTTCGGGCCGATCGCATCCCTTCTCCTGTAAAATTAGCGTGCTTGCCCGGCTATGTAGAGGGGGGTGCTCACGTCCTTATCTCGGTGATGACGCCATTACATAAGTGCGCTAAATCTCCCACCTTAATTGTCCCCATCGTCCAACTGAGCAGCAGAGTGGAGACGAGCGGGGCCAATTATTCCTCATCGGGAGGAGTAGATTGCGCACGCAAGGAGGAAAAGCTCGCTAGCCTGCTGGGTCGGTTGAGTCGGCGCCTTGGGGGCGCGTGGAATGGATTGGAGTCACGGTCAAGGTCGATGTTTCCCCAGCCACTCCCGTCGCCCACCTCTCCCCTCCCATTTCTCTCCTCCAGACTCCTTTCCTCCCCGCGAATTTTGATCCCGACCGCCTACCTCCCTCCCGCTTCCCGCCGACGCTCATTTTTCGCGATAACGCACCTCACTCCACCTGCCTTCGCCCCCCCACCCCCCCGGCCCCAATTCTTCGTCACCGCCTTTCCCTGCCGGAATACCCATATCTATTTCATACTTTCTCCCTCGAAGGGCGTGAATGCGAGTCCTCTCGCGGCAGCGCTCCAAAGTCAAGGATATATACGCTACGCAGGTCGTATTTCTATGACGGGGAGGGGGGACCAACCCAGAAAATCATTTGCGATGCCACCCTGTGGCCTTGGAGAATAAAGTGCGTTCCCGCAAACCAATCAGACGGTTCCAAAAACGTTAGCTAATTCCCGGCCAATTATATTTAAACTTACGATAATGTAATGGGTGGTACACTGAATTGTCTCATTACGCGTCGTGAATCGATTCTATTTGTATGCTATTAACGTATCAAAAGCGTAGGTAAACGGGAAAAGGGGGAAGTTTAATTGCCTCTTTCAAAGGCACTGGATCAAATGTCTGAAATGAACCTAATTTTGGATGAAGTTGTCAGTGATTTAGAGATTACTGAATTAAGCGCGATGCAGTTGTTTTGGGGCCCGCCATTACCTTGTAATAGGGCTCTCAAAAAGGGTTTGTCTTGTCTCGTCTTGCGGGACTGATGTGATTATTAAAAAAAAGTTAATTTCAAACAGTTCCAGTCAGACGTCACTGTGTTGAATCGCAGGCACGTTATGTATAGCATTATGACGAGAGAACCCTTATTTAAATATATTTGTTGAAATAGGGTTTTTTGTTTGCTCCTGTATAATTTTATGATTATTCCGTTTCAAGTCTTCGAGCGTCTTCTTTCATGAAATTCTATTCCGTGAACAACAGCATCAAATAGATGGATGTCTACACTTTCTAGGGCTGTATTCCTAAGCTTTTGCCAAGCCATTAGGGCTAAGTGTTGGCAATAACTTCTCCAGAAACTCAAGTTCATATCCCCTGGCATGTGCCAAAGCATATAATTTTAATTTGAGAAAATTCACATCCCACGCCCCCCCACCCCCCTCCAAAGGAACCTTTAAAAATTTTCCTGAATACCCCAACCGAGAGGTCCATAGTTATAATAGAACATAGCAAAAATTTGAAACAAAACTCCATCTGTAGCAATGAAAGAAAAATTGACTCCTGAAATGTTGCATATTTCTTCTGTATTTAAAGTATATTATTCTTGTAGATATTGTTTTATGAAATTTAATAATAATATTTTTGTGCACGTTTATGTAAAACATGCATACACATAAGAGAAACAGACGAAAAATAGTTAACATAAAGAATATTTGCTAATAATGAAGCAGTAACAAACTTTAACAAGCTCTGTGAGTTTTCATATTCCAAGGAGTTCCTTCAGGAAGGACTAAAAATTATTGAACCTCTACAATAATGAGGCTCTGCCAATTAAGCACCCTCAATGTTTTTTTACATAAATACGTATCTCACCATGAAAGAAGTGGCACGTACATTCAGTTATCACAAATTCATGGCTGTATTTCATTAAAAAAAATTTTTCCTGTGCCATTGAATCTCATCATAACATCCTTTGGTTGGAACTCAATTTGACATGCAAAGCAAAACTAAGACATCTTCATGGTCTGGTCTAACTGGTTTTGGGATGGTGCTCTTCAATTGCAATTTGAATTGCTCACTCAGTTTCGTGAGTAGAAAACTTATAATTTGGAAATCATATAATAATTAAAATGGGGGGAAAATTTGGGGTTTTAGGTTATAAGTAGGAGGGTGAGAAGGTTGTAGTTGCTATAATAGTAATCTCATTATCAGCTAAATTGTGTTAAATTGTTGAAATATAGTGTTTATTCCTTGGTAATGTTTCATTTTTGGCATTTACAGGAAATGGGCCTTCTGGAATCACTCTCTCATACATTCTCTCCGGGCATTGGCCATACTATGCAGGCCACAAATTACCAGAAAGTTTGAAGCAGCACAATCGTTCTGGGAAAAGTCACCGCCACCATGGGCATGCTACCAAAGCTACTTCCTCATCCTCATTACCATTAAATCATAGTCTCAACAGGGTAAATTCAGAGGATGAAGATGAGGATAGTGTGAAATTCCCCTTAAATCATCCAGATGAATATCTAACTGCTCGACTCAGGGATACACCAGCAAGATCCCTGCTTCTACAGGACTTGAGGTTTCTATCACAGGTACTTCATAAATTAATTCTTTTACTTTTATATATAACTGTTGGTTTGTTGTGTGATCTAATATGGTATGGGAAAATGAATAGGTTCCAAATTGAAGAGTGATTTACAATTCATGATTGGTATGTTGCTTATTTCCCAAGTGTATTAATCCCTTCTTCCATTACAGAATATTGTGTTTCATTCTCACAATGGAACCTATTCTTCATAATATAATCGCCTTTTTACTTGTTTGTTACTGATTCAGTTCTAGTTAGTAGTTTTCTAACATTAAGTATGGCCAAAACTTTTGACAATGTGACCTTATAAATGTCTATATCATTAACCATGCTCTTATGCCAACTCTTTTATGTTCTTTTCCCACCTTTCCTTTTCAAAAAGCAATTGCTCTTCCCTTTAGAGTGATAATTCATCATGATTTTTATAGCAACAATTCATCATAATAACAACATATTTCTATGTAAATTTTCTTCATTGGATAAATAATTATTGTTTAAAAGTACTAATTCATTTTTACTGTGTGTTTTATTATAGTCTTAGTTTCAAATTAATTTAGGAGATATAATATTTTGAAAAATATGCATAAGCATTGAGATAATTACAAAAAAGCTAATGCATTTTTATGGATGATAAAGAATGTTTTTATACTCCTGAATCACATGGTGATCCTTAGGTTAACACTTATTCAATGCTCTATTCATTGTGTGAGGATGCTATCCCATGTACTCATGATGTCCATTTGCACATGCTATTTAAAGATTCTTGTTGGCTGAGTGATTTCTAAAAACATAAATATATTTTACTTTCTCTCTCAAGTTTAAGGTGGTCAGGAAAGTGAAAATGCTTATACAGGCTTGTCTAAGCTATAAATTGAAGTACATCATAATATCGTAGTTAATATTTTATTTGAGAAATTATGATTCATCTCTTTGAATGGGTTACAGCTATTTCCCTGCTTTGGATATTAGCACATATATGACCGTATCACTTCATGGAAAGTTGTAAAATTTCAAACGCCATGCTTCAATTGAGGAGTTAACGGGGATTTGTAAATCTTGACCTCAAGCTTATGTGACCGGAAAACTTGGAATGACATTTTCCTGGTGCTTGATAATCTAGAGTTTTTTTCAATTTAAAAGCATTGCAGTAGATATTACTTTTTCATTTTAGGGACTTGAACAGCAGTATTTGGCATGAAAGAGTGTTTTCAAGTATTGCTTTATGTATTTCATCCTTAAAAAGAAATTTTATGATGAACATCATAGTGGACTGAGTTGATGTCATAAATGACATGGTCAATGAATGCATAATAATAATAATAAATTGCTGTTACTTGTTGGTATTCTAGGTATAAATTATTTATGAAACTATGAAAACTTTTAATGAAGAATTTTTATTCATGATGTAGCATACTAATCAAAAGTTATCATTCATAGTTTTCTGCTTTAGTATACTTATGTACAATTAAAATTGTGAAGGTGCATGGCTGTAAAATTTGATTTCTATTTATACTAAATTTTGTCTACCAAAACCATAGGGTTTGGAGGGGCGCTCAAGGAATCCTATTTCTTTGTTGTTTGATGCCCTTTCTCATCCTGGAGCTGACATGGGATTGGAGTTACCATCCCAACTGAAGTGGAGGTATCATCCCGGCCGCAAAGTAGATCATGTAGTTCTTGGAAAAGGACCACCTGGTGGATCATGGCCTGTAAGTCTTATATTGTGCTTTCTTGAACATTTTTTGTATAACCTCTCAGCTGAAGAAAACTCTCTGAAATCTTTCTATTTTGGTTCCATAAAATCAGATTGAGAATTTGATGCCAGAAGTATTCAGTGCAAATGAGATCAATAAAGAGAAAAAGTGAAATTTTGGGAGTGTGGAACCTTATATGATTATATGTGTCACAAAAACTTCCACACATTCCTATTGAATGGGAAGATTGAGAGTCTTATTTAGTTGGTTGGGATTAAAAATTTGATGTGTAGGATGGTTTAAGTGATTTGAATTTTTAGCCTCCATTTTGATATCTTCAAAAATATACTTAAGCTGTGTCCAAACTCGTCAGTTAGGTGCCTAGATCACTCAGAGTTTGGGAGGATGCCATCTTAAAGGGTGTCCAAACTCGTTAGGGTGCAAGAGGGAGTAAAGTTAAGCACCTAACTGGGCCACCAGATGTAGGATAGATGGAGTGTATCATAAAAGTGGATGTCATATTAAAATCCCCAGAATGCCAGTTGTTGGAAATATCTACATTATCATGATCCAGGGATAAGGCAGCAAGAAATGTATAAAGAATTAGAAATACCTGTTAAATTCATTTTCATCACCTGCTAGCTTTATTTCTGCTGCAAAATTAAATTACAAAGAATTGTCATATGAACTCAAAAAAGTACCATAAGAAATAAAATTCAATAAAGATTCTTATAATTATCGTCGAATGTGCATTTTGGTTTGCAATGGTGAAAACTATATATTGTGGTTTTCAGTGAAATTTTTCATTTTCAATAATCTGTCACACTGACTGCATTGCTGAGTTCGCATATCATAAGAATTATGAGGAAAATAGACCCATAATAAATCAGTGGGGAAATGTATTCCTGGAATCACTAACTTAATGGCAATGTTACCATACAGTTAAGAGCAAAACTGCCCGTTGACTATCAAAGGGGGAGACAGAAGTAATGTTGTGATTTACAACTCGGTAAGATTGTTAGGGATTTCATGGAGCTCAGTTACAAAAGAACTAACTCATGTACGAACAAAATGGTGACTGGGTAAAGACAGAGGCCAGTTTTTATTGGTAACTTCTGGTATGACAAAAAACAAATGAATACACAAAAGCGTCATAAGAGGGAGATTACACATATACAAGATTTTATAGCCTGTAATAATATAGTGTATTTTCAATTCCATGATTTTGTATCTTGCAAGATTTAAATGCTATTAATTGCTGATCGATGTTCGAATATTTACCATTTTGGTGGCAATTCAACAGGGATTTCCACTAAGTATCACTGAGTGAATAGGAATATCCATGTTGGTGATTCTGCTGTAACTAATTATTCCTTAACATTTCACTGTCAAGTCTGTCGCCATCTCCGATGCTTGCATTTCGTTGTGGCTAGTGGTCAATCGTTAAATTTGCTGGCGAAATATTTGTGGTGCTTTCCTTCTTATTTTATTATTTGATTTATTTTCATCCTTTTTTCTAATTCTTCACTGNCTTATTTTATTATTTGATTTATTTTCATCCTTTTTTCTAATTCTTCACTGAAGTCATTTGTTTGCATTGGTGAGTTATTTTTCCTATTTCAGTTCTTCATTTGAGTTAATTGTTCCTGCTCTTCTTTTTTTTTACTTCACTGAAGGTTTTAATTTCTTTGCTCGAACTTTTCATATATTTTCCTAGAACAATGCTAAATTGTTGAGATATTAAATTATCTTCTATATAAGCAGGACTACTATATAATTTTTAATATATCTGTAAATCAGAAATTCTCTATCCTAATTTAAAATTTTGAAAATGATGACATATTGATTCGTAAACATGTCTATTGTGGCTGTTACCAATAAAAGACAATTAAATGTATGTACATGTACTACTGTCTTCCCCGTTGAGAACCAACAGTGATCAGCAGGCAGCAGTTCTGCTAGTAAGTTTATTTTGATTCGTAGGATTCGTATGTCGTCTGTTATTTTGGTTATTTTCTTTTTTCTGGTCTCATAGATGGCAGCACTCCTGCGTAAGGTGTCCAAACTTGATATCTTCTGTAAAGGCACCTAAAGGCAAGCTCCCTAATGCCTTATGAGTTTGGATGCAGCTTTAGATAATGACTGTTTTGTATTTGTATACTCGAGAATTAATTTTAAACTACATACTTCTCAGTTGTCATATAGCATTATTGGAATCAGTACTGGTTGTTTATAATTCAGTAATTAATTGGGTGTTCAAGTATTTTTAATGTTCAATTTTTCATTTCAGTCCATGAATAGCAGTATTCTTACCATAAGTTTGGGTAGTTGGATGGAACTACCTGGTTTAGACTTCCGTAGCTGGGAAGCTGAAGCAAGGTCCAATGCTGGGGGCATGTCTCCAACTGGACCCCGTGATGCTGCACGCGCATCAGCTTCCAGTGTGGCTTTATATTACCAAGACTATGTGCATCACATGCATTTGGAGGACAATTTCCAAAGTGGCACTGTGGTTACATGTGCTCGACCCATTCCATACCCTTCAGCATGTGCTGCCTGCTGCCAAAGAAAGTTAGAAAAACATCTAGATGATGGTAAAAAAAATGATTAAACTATCAGGTTACTCATAAATTTGTTTTAGTGATATGTAGTGTTACTCAGTAATCAAATGCTTTTCCACTTTGTTAATTGTTGTTTGAATCGCTTTTAAAATATTTGCATTCATCATTCAAATGGGACTATGCAAAATGATAATCTAGTTCATATCAGCATAAAGCCCTACATTCGCAGAATATTTCAAAACTTAGTGTGTAATCTTGCTCAGTAGTTTAACCACATCCACCAGCTACTGGCATTTAAATAAAGTAATCAACATTTTATTTTCTTTATGATGACTATGTACATTGACCCTTAAACCATTCTAGAACTGTAAAGAAAAGCTTGGGATTAGGTTACAAAAGGAAACTCCCTTTTAATAATTTCATCCATAATTCCTATCTGTGCATACTTTTTTCACCTTTAAAATTCATACATTGTTTCATGCATGTACTTTTTTTCCTGATTGTTAAAATAACCCTATTCTAGAGTCTCTATCATATTCATCCATGATCTTCTCAATCTACCCCTTCCACTGAAACCATTAACACTTCTCTAATGTATCTATTTAGTGATTTGACTTATCCATTCTCTCATAATGACCTATTCAGCACAGCATGCTTATCCAGTGGATTTAATATACATTCCTTCATAACCCACTCGTTCCTTAACTTATCCCTCCTCATTTAATAAAGCATCACCTATCTTTCTCCCAACCACATCTTTTTCACCTTTATTTGCAATCATCCTCTCTTTTGCCTCTTTCTTGGCACTCACAGAATTTTTCATTTCTTCATTTAAGAAGGCATTATTTTTCATTCTTCCATCTACATCTTTTCCATGTACCCTTTCGGAGCATGCAACTATTATTATTTTCAAACACTCCCAAGTATCACTCACATTTTCATTTTCCATTATGTGTGTCATTTTAATTCTGCCTGATTGAAGTTTGTCTAATTCTCAATCATGCATTCATACTGCTTCATGTTTTTGTCTTAGAGGTTTTTAATGTTTACTCTCCATGCTTTTGCCCTGCAAATCTTTCTTGCAACCTAATACTTCCACGCATCCACTGTTGGAACCACCAAATTTTGACCTTTTTCACATTCAGCACCTCTCATTGCCCTAAAAATGTCCTCTGCTTATTCTGTTGTACAATATGCAACTAAATCAATCATGCCCTTTGTGTCATCCCAATGCTGTGTATAAAAATGAATAAATCTTTGCTAAACCCTATTACTGCCAGTGGGCCGATCTATTGGGCCACTTGGTTTACTTAGAGTAATCTGCCTAAATGACAAAATCAATGATAAAAAATTGACTCAATTGACAATTATCACCAAAAGTATTGTCAACATTGAAACAGCTTAAGCACACAACCTAGGGAACATCAACTCCTATTTTCTTCCATGTATCATCATATTCTAATTCAGAATAAAAATACGAATCGAATATTTTGGATACAGCATTATCTCATTACTGTAATGGTTTGCCATACCAATAATGTCAACAATATCCCTTTTTTTGTGCTTTCTTTCACTTGCATTCTAGCCATCCATTTCTCTTGTGATCATTTCATTCACCAGCTCTTGTTCCTTTCCATGCATGCATTTCATATTCCAGGTACCTTATATACATGTGTTTAGTTCAACTTTTTCAAACCAAATTTTTGGGCAAAAAATTTGGGGCCAAACTATATATATATATAGAACTATACCACGAGTATATATGGTATGTACCACTCCCTGTATGATCACATGCAATCCTTGATGGGGCAATCCTATATGACCTATGTTACTCATCATGATTTCAATCATCTGAGGTTTTTATTTGACTTTAATTAGTATTGGAGATAGAGAATGCAATGCTATGCCTTTACAGTTCCTAGACCATATGCAGACAGACATATGCTTTCCTTGCAAACAGTTAGGAAACTCGAGCAGTCAGTTTGTTGCATATTTATTCCAAGATTCCACAGGCAAAATCAAAGCCTAGTAATACCACTACATGCAGTGCACTGACACACCAGGATTCTGTATAATTATCCTGTGCCTCCAGAATAATAGATCAGATCCTTAACAAATATTTAAATTTCCTTATAATATGCAATACCATGTACAGCTTTTTGACTCAGTGGGGTTAATGGTGAAATTTCTCAAGGGGCTCTTGCTACGGCTCCCCTTCCATAAACACACCCATTAATTCTTCCATTCACCCAGTTCTATTGTGGCATATGGACTTGTTTCCCTGCTGCCTGGGTTCTCCTTCATATAACTATTCTGTCAGTTCCCTCTTCACAGGATTTTCAATTGAAGTACTTTCTCATGAGTTACATATTAGACATTCCTAACTACAGCTTACATTAAAAAAGGAGAGTCAGGAGTTAACAACAAAGTGAGGTTTCTATAAACAAAAAGGCAAAATAAAGGATTGTATGAGAATCTTGCGTAAAATAATCTGTAATGATATGGATTCTGTCAGTGTTGCTTTTTCTCCAAGTTGATAACCACTAAATCTTGAAATAAATATACCACTAATACCTCTAAGTACCTTGTTTCCCTGATGAAATCAAATGGAATTTTCTGCTGTTAAGTTTGAACACCCAAATACTTAATCATTTAAGTCAAGGATGCAGAGTATTTCATGAACATGAGTGGTTAAAAAAATTGAAGATGCATATTTCAAAATTAAAATTTCTCTTCACATGCTCATTGAAAATGGGAATTGGAATATTAGAAGCAAGTACTTCTCAAAGATAGTGTGTAACATTTTATATGGTATTAAAATATTCTTGGAGAAGACAATCATGTATATACTCTTGTTATTAGTTTTTATTTGAAACAATTTAAAAAATGGTTATTACTTTGAATCCAACATTGTTGGAAGATCCAAGTATATTTATATATTCTCAAAAAGGTTTCTCTGATCTGGCAGTTTTAAGAATTAATTTTTCAGAGTGTACCCGAGAAAAAAATTTGTCTAGAAAAGGAGATAGATCACTCATAGTATTTAATGCTGTGCTTTGCAGTTTTGTTTGTTGAGATTTGTAAGTAAATTGTGTTGAATGATTAAAAGATAACGAAGACACTTAACTATTACTTTTTGTTCTTTGGCAGGGTGCTCACCTCAGGAGTATTGGAAACCATTAAGTGAAGAAGAGCAGCAGTGGTGGCTATCATCATCATCATCATCATCATCATTCGACGGTGAAGATAAAGTACAGACTTGTCCAGAAACAGGTGTGTCTCATATGTCTAGGCCAACTCTGTGGAGGGTTTCCGGTTACCAGGTAGAGGAAAAAGTAGATGACAACGGAAGGGTCAATGAGATCTGCCATGAGTTCACATATATCACACCACATTTAGTTCTTGCTACAGGATGTGTGGACCGTCCCAATCATTTAGGCATACCTGGGGAAACACTTCCTTTTGTAATGCATTCCCTTAGGGACTTGGAACAGGCCTTAGAGTCCCTGAAAAATGGTTCCAATGGAGGTGAATTAGGTGGAATAAGCTTAGAAGATCCCATTCTTATCATTGGAGCTGGGCTGAGTGCTGCAGATGCTGTCCTTGGTGCACGTTTTAATGGTATGTCAGTTCTACATGCATTTAGGAAGCCAACGGATCCTGGCTATGGCTCTGCTTCCTCATCTGGGGTTTTACTCAAACAACTCCCAGGACACCTGTATCCTGAATATCACAAGGTGTTGCAGATGATGTCAGAAGGCAGGAATGGAGGATCATATAGAGGTTATCAACCGTTGTGTGGGGGAAAGCTTGTGGAAATTAGACCAGACCATAAAGTTTGCCTGGCTTTTGAAAATGATGATTTATCTGATGAGAAAGAAATCCATCGAGTGTCGCTGGTGGCAATTCTAATAGGTTCCAAACCTGATTTAACCTTTTTACCTCACAATGGTCGTCACCTGGCATCTGACTCTTATTCCAGCACTCCAGTGAGCATTGATCCTTACACACATCAGTGCCGTTCAGCACCTGGACTCTATGCTCTTGGTCCCCTTGTGGGTGACAACTTTGTACGTTTTCTTAAGGGTGGAGCACTGGCTGTTGCCAGTCACATCCAAAATGAATTGAAGCATGCAAAACATAGTTTGAATAGGACACCTCCCTCCAATTCTGATCATTCCTGAGTTTGCACATAAAAATGTTGTCTCTTTGTGAAAAAATTAGCAGACTCATTGTGTTAATTCCTTAGGCAGAGATATTGTTGACATTTAATTCTTTGCCAATAAGGTTTATGAGAATATGAGTCTTGTGATAAAAATATCTGTGATTATTGCAATTGTAGGTTAGAGGTGTTCACCAAAGTATTAAACTTACTATACAATGTAAGTAGAATGAAATTTACAACCATGTTAATGAGCAAGAAGCCCACTATTTTTGTGAGCATAATTGCAAAATAGAAATGAAGAACTTGGTAGTAGTTCCATCTAGTCCAAAAGTAGTGCAGTACATCACTTGAGATTTGCAAATTTGTCACAAGAGAAAGTTTTATAAGAAAAAATATTTTGCAAATTATTCGGGCAATCTATGTTGCATTACTTGCTCAGCATTTCTTTTTATCTGAAGAAAAATTACAATTATCAATTAAATAATGATAAGTATTGATGTCACAGATTGTGAAGTATTAATAAATTTTGTGTAATTTTACAATTTCATTTGTTAATGCCTAATTAGAAGTAGCAATCAAAAAGAATAGATTTTATATAATTTTCTTACAAAGTGGAAAGCACTTAAGCATTTTCATTTTTTTTAATAGCCCTAAGCACTCTCTTGAGTCTGTCATGTAATTTATGCCTAAATTATTTTGTATTATCATTCCAATGCAACCATTATCTGTTTACTTTGGCTGACAGAAATATTTGCATCAATTTAAAACAGCATTAATATTTACCATGTTTTGTAAAATCCATTATTCAGTAACAATATTACTAAAAGGTACCGTTTTAACAGGTGATGTGTCAATGATGCCTTTGGGTTTTAGAATGATAAAAATACAATTTATTTAAAGAAAATTGTTGAATCTTTTGTATGATATTTTCTACCGAAAGAAATAGTTTTAAAAGATGTTGTATTTTATTCATTTCTTATTCACCTCTTGTAAAACCCATTAAAAATATCTGTACATAAATGGATTTGGCCTCGATTATGCACACCTTGACCTATCAAAGACAGAATGTACCGTAAAACTAGAATGTCTGAAGTCGTCTGCATACCTAGATGCCTGCGTGGTCATTTTGACCGCAGTTGTTGGATCATAGGGATCGTTATTTAATTTTATTATTTTCAACGATAGCTATAGGAAAATTATTTAAAAAAAGGCTTTTAGCCACATAAAGCACACATTTCAACTTTGGAATAAGGGGGGGGGGTTCCTTTCGAGGAAAAAAGTACAATAATTGAAGCAACAAATGCAATGAACTTCTGA
>LYUA01000008.1:20538-30544 GCA_002093875.1 Calopteryx splendens
GGGTTGGAGGGGAGGGTAAGAAGTTGGGTTCAGGAGTCAGTGAATCATAGGTGGGTGGGGAGTAGGGAGAGTGCGTTGCAGGTGGGAAATCCCATCCCCCTAAAACTATCATTTGAGGCAACAGTCAGCAGCATCTTAATTACCTCACGTTCATAAATTGTCAAAAATGTTTTTTACAAACATGCCTATAGGTTCTGTAAACTTCATCTCACACATACCAAATAAATTTACATAAAATATTTTTGAATTAACAAAAGCAAAAATAAATATTTGTATATATTGCTACTCATAAAAATTCATACAATAAAATTCCTTCCTATTCAAATAAAATAATTATAACATTGATTTTATTATTAAATGCAAAACTTCTCTAGGAAAATTATTTTAATTCCAGCAAAGAAGATTACAGTAAATCGGTCACTATGATCTGATTATAGTTTATGTCAATATGATCATACTATCTCAAAAATCTGTGCTGTCCAATGATTTTAGATGTTTTTGGGGTTGCAAATTGTTTTTCAGTTATGACCAGATACTAACAAAACCCCTGGTGACATTTTATAAGCTTGAAGAATGGCTCGACTGCTGTGAAGTTTGAAAATTTATAGATATGTTCAATTTTTTTGGGTAGACTCTAATTTGAATTCCATCAATTTCCACCACTTTTTCAACGTAAAACTTGAGAGGAGAGGTTAAAAATTAATGAGCCATGCATTCATGGAATGGCTGGAGGCCCTTAATGAAAGAATGAATAGAAATAGAAAAGTCCTATTGTTTGCGTATAATGCACCTTAGCACACTAGGTATATGTTTGGAACTATCAAATATTGCTGCTAATTATAATTGAGTGTAGATAACAATTTTATATGAATCAAGTTCGTAACAAACACTGTTTATTTAATGTAGGAGTTGGTATTTCTGTTTTGTATAGAGTTGATGTTTTTTTAAGAATGTAACACACAGAACAACATGGCGGAATAAAAAGTAGTACTCATGAGTGCACGTTTACAAGTAAAGAGACATTAATAATTTCTTCAATTGCATTAAATTTCCATCCAATTAACACAACAGCTGTACTACAACCCCTTGATCCAAGCATTCAAATTGCTATACAGGAAGACTTATGAAGTCACTCCTGGCAAGGATGGACTATAGTGAGTTTTTCTGAATTTGTAAAAAAAATTAGTTTTAAATGCAGCCGAATGGATAAAATTCATGAAATGATGTAGAACTGGCACCATTCACAAATGCTTTAAAAATGTTTTGGGAGATGTGAAGAGCAACAAATTTTAACATCCCAAGAAAATTATGAAGAAATAAAGCTGAAGAGCATTTGTGATATGGCATTTCTTGAGGATTCACGCAGGCTGCTATATTGTCTCACCTTACTTGAAGACCATTTTTTTTCAGGAGCCGTCGGTGGTCACCAAAGACAGGTCCAGACAGATGATAAACCCAGAAATGAAGTAGCTTTTGAAAAAAGAAAACATTTGGCATCTTATGCACTTGAGTGCCAATCAACACCAAAAACATGCAATAATAGTATAGGTATAATTTCA
This sequence comes from Calopteryx splendens, assembly GCA_002093875.1. Taxonomy (NCBI): domain Eukaryota; kingdom Metazoa; phylum Arthropoda; class Insecta; order Odonata; family Calopterygidae; genus Calopteryx; species Calopteryx splendens. The sequence continues at coordinate 22,098 of LYUA01000008.1, forward strand.
GACACCCCAAGATATCATAACTATCATCATGGGAGGTTATTAGGCCCTCAGCCAGGCAATTCTATAGGTGAAGGGATTTGGTGGTTGTCAAAACCTGCAGAGCTTTCAAAGCCACTCATTAGCGGGCCTTGCGAATTTATGGGATTTACAAGGCGGATGTAAATAAAAGTGAAAAAAATAAGGACGTTACTAGAATTTTAGTTCGTCATACGTTTTTTTCCTTATGGTACTCTACTGCGATTAGTGTTTTCCATCTCTCACGGACAGGAGTTGCGAATAGATACACCTGTACCACAGAGTATACTCTGTGCCTGTACTTTATGGTAGCAATAGTACGAAGCAGATGGAGTGAAAACGAAGTACAAATATATTTTTTTATCAAGATTACTTAAAAAATTTAATTGAGTTTTTCTCATGAATATGGTTTCCATATCAATAGTTCTAAGCACGCGATAAAGCGTAGAATTGGGAGGATTAACAAGCATTACAGAGATAGATAACAGAAATTTTCGAAAATGGCTGTAATTTTCAAAGCGACCTTATAACCCTTAAATAAAGTGTCTATCGGAAGGCTAATGACAACGGCAACTGAACAAAAAATATAAAATCCCCACAAGGTTGGTAGAATCTAATTAAAAATATAGCGTAAAAAAGCGAAGACGACAAACGTAATTAAACCTTCTTTTGTCCATGTAAGAACTTTCGGATCAAACGGAAAGCGTTTTTGTACAAATCTATAAAATACATTAAATTAATAAGCTTGATTTTTTCTAGCGTTATTGAAACAAAATAAGGCGAAAGTTATTCGAAAAAAAATTTGCGAAAAGCTGAAAATTACCTGTCTTTTGTTTATCCCGGCATCCCATCGTTGATTTCCATTGCCGGAGAGCGGGAATAGTTAACATCGTCAACGTAGCTAAACTTGTGGAAATGAATACTCATGTGCTCGTCGTGTATTTTGATGTAGTTTAAATAGCATTTAAGTTGTATGAAAATTTATTAGTCAGTTTAAGTACATTAACTTGCAGTGTTTACTCATTAAAACTATGTAAAATTTAAAATATCTGTAACAGGCTTCACTTAGTGACAATTGTGATCAATGAATAATAAAGTGATTCCGCACTCAGGTCTAAGCAGTTCGTTTAATTATGATCACTGTTGTTTGTGCCATGAAGACTGCTATTTTACCTACGGTACTAATGTGATTTTAATTTTTTAAATCTTTTACAATGATTTTCATTTATACCTATGTGATATATCCAAACCATGAAAACTCAATGAAGAAACTAAGCACATATGTGATCAAATTAATTAATCATAATTTTTATTTTTTTTAGATTCACTATAAAGGATATTAACTTTTGAAACAACCATAAAGATGTTATTCCATAAAGTAAGTTTTTTCTCGAAATGATACTTACCTCAATCACATGTATGTATAATTTTGGCAATATTGAGGTTATATAGTATAGAAAGAACATAATGGAGGGAATTAACTTAGCTCATATTTGTAGAATTATTTATACAATTAATGTTGTTCACTACTCCCATGTTAACGGTTTTACCGTATATGTAAGATGTTTGTTGTAACTTAATTTTGAAGATTTAAGGCCAATTAATAATGGAAGGGTTTACTTACACAAAAAAGGGTTTTTAACAGACAAAAGCCTATAATTTGTTGTAAAATTTTTACTACAGTGAAAATTGGGTAATGGCAAGTACATTCATTATCATATAATATATAAGTTGTCCATTCTGTTTTGAAATTCATTTAGAATCTACAAACATACATTTGGGGAATGGATAGAAGGTATATTCAATGGAAACTATGAGGCAAAGTTGAAGAAATCATTGGGGAATGTCAGCCCTTGAACATCCTGCCTGGTTTTTCCTCTTGTAAGATACCACCAAAAGAGCTGTTGTAGAACAATACAAAAATAGCATTTCACCTGGACTTTTGGTGGGTTTTAGAAAAACCAACTAAAGAGTTTAGATTTTTACCCTTTTTGGACTGAATTTGTGCACCTCTGTTATTTTTCACTTTTTATAATTAAAATGCTCAATATAAGGGATATGGTTGATAAATGTAATTCTATTTTATGATATAGGAGAGCTTTTAGAAACATAAAGAAATGAATATTCCTTCCATTGTGTACAGCAGAGCAAAATAATTATATATATGAGGATATGCTAGCACACAAAGTGTTACACACGAAGAAAAATATTATTAAAAGAATTAATCAATCTTTAGAAATATGAAGGTTGACAAACTTAATTGATCACAAATTCGTAAAATGGTAACAGTAAGCATTGTATCCTTTGGAAATCAGAAGAAATCCTCTGGGGGGCTTGGTCTACAACTCAACTAATCAGTGAACAGCTTCACTGCGGCAACTTTAGATGGTTACGTGCCATTATAGAAGCTACTCACTGAGTAGCCTGGCATCCACCCTCAGAAATCCAAAGAATAATACATAATGAAATTGAATAATATGAAAATTAATGCAAAAAGTTTTGACTTTGTTGACCACTTATAGTTAGTTAGGTTTACTTTTTTAATAGATCATATAGAGAGGAATGGAAGTTGAAGGATGTCATGGAATATATTAAGGATTTTGGGTGGTCTTGCACTCCCATTGGGCTTGGAAAAATTAAAAGGGAGAGTGGTTAAACATTCTCTGCTGCTACCTGCACCTGAAAATGTCTTTTCAATGATTATTCCATAGATTGTTGTCAAATGAAAGTGAATCATTTATGTATAGTAAGATTATCATTTGGAATGGTTGTGGTTTAATTTGAAATGTGCATACATTGTGGCGATCAGGTTTAGGTTGATGTATCACAGTCATGCCATGTAGTTTTGAAAATTCCCATACCCAGTTGATAACTGTGCTGAAAAAAGGATCTTTTCCAATATTGCTTGAAAAATGTGATAATAAGTGGAAAATATTGTTTAGGAGTTGCTTTGAAAAATTATAGTCAAGAACTTTATGGTGTAATAAATTTCATGTGAGCAAGTGAAAGTATAATATCAAATAAAAGCCTTTAGAATAAAAATTTCAAAGTGAAATTAGATACCAGGATTTTGATGAATTTATATTTTCCAGTAGGTATGCGTTTAACTGGGTACATGGCAAACAATTATTAGCATTAGCATTGTAAAAACATTGATAGACAAAAATTATAATCATCACTTTATTTGAAGTTAGTGAGAAATAGTATTGATATGCTTCGAACTTCATGGTCAAAAATTAATTTTATTTGGTAAAACAAATTGTATTTTTCACATCTTCACACCATATATACCTCATGGAAATGTGAATACCTTTTATGCCACTTACTTTGTTAACCACTGTAGCCATAATATTGAGGTATAAGTGAGATCAATTAGTTGTATATAAATGCTCTGATATCTTAATAATGCACCTAATTTGAAATACAGCCTTCCACAGCTACACAAATTACAGCATTTCTATCAATGCTTGTTTTCTTTTCTCAGTGCATGTACCTTACATATTATTAAAAGTGACATTTCAACCATGTAATTCTGCATTCTGGTACACAAATATTTAACTATTTGTCAAGATAGCATTTTATTTGTTCCTGAAATGAATAGGCATGTTAAAAATACTTATTAAAATAAAACCACAATTTTACTTTGGTATTCTTTACAGTAGTTTTTTTTTGAACTCACCATAAAAACTTGAATATCTCTTTCCCCTCAATAAAAGAGAAAATGTCAAACTTCTCTCAACCAAATGAAATTAACTAATTAAGTAAGGCAATAAAAGTATAATTTGTATAGTTTTGAGTAGGTGTGGAGTTGTATTTCATTGAATGTGATTGTATTTAATAGTTGAATCCCTGGTGCCCTAGGCTTTTAAGTATTTTATGCTGTGTAATTTGAAAATACACGGCAGCAATGAGAATTATTTCTAGCATCACAATTTCATAACTTTTCAGCCTCCCTCAGGTTTAACAAAATTGCAGGATGTAGCAAGTGAGTTTAAATAGGATAGGTATTGTTTCTAAAATGGGAGTCTTATCTATCACAAGCTAGGCTAATAAAACATTTTCTCTGGAAGATATGCACCTAAAGTTCACATATACACTATATACAGCAACAAAAACTCACCAGAATGGTCACAGAGAGTGGGTAGGGAGAGGGTAGTTGGGGAAAATTTTCATTTTCAGGTAACAATAGTAAAAACTCAATAGGTACTCTTTCTGTTCTGAGCAACATCCACTGAACAGCAATTGTATGATTATTATAACACCAAAGTACAGTAGCAAATGTACAATACCTCTTTTGAACCCCACAGTATTTGTTTTCACCCTTGAAATGTATCTTGAGTGAGATACTACTATGATCTGATCTTTTCGAGTAAACTATTAAAATTGTTTATTTTTCTTCTTTTGATGAAGGTTGCAGGGCAAGTGGAAGGAGAATGAAAGTTTGAATAAGTGGGAATGAAAATGTCCATTTGTGCTCATGATATGAGCATCATCCATTTTCGCCACTTTTCATCTAATTTTGTCTTCTCAACTCCAGGAACAAGAGAAACACTGTTGGTTAAGATTTATAAAGATGGTAGTTGATAAGTAAATGGACAATATCTTAGTTAACATTTGGGTGAACAGGATTTTTGTTTTTCCAAATTGGGAATATAGTTTCAAAATTAAGTACTGTAGGTTTTGAAACCTTTCCTGTAAGAGGATATGATTTAAAAAAAGTTCCTACCACACTCAAGAATATACCAAACACTTCCTCCTGTTCTTTTATACACATCTTCAATAATCTTCAGCCTTACTCTTTCATTTCACCCTCCCACCCATATCTTGTTGAACAAGTCTTGACTTCATAGCAGAACCCTCGTAAATGGTGTAGTATCACAGAGAATTAATAGTCTTCAATAAACTTAGGATGGAGGAGAATAGGGAATGGAAAAGAGTGACAGAAAATGAGGATATTCTCCTTTTTTTTTCAAATCACTACGTTGCAAATTCCATGTGTTCACAAGGATGTAGGTGCTTATTTTAGTTGCTGCAGTAAAGCACATTCAGCCAAAATCCCATGGAAATGAAGTCACTTGCAGGCACCTAAAACACACCATGCATTTTTTAAAACATTGCATTTACACTTTTTTCTTTTAATGTTCAAGTCTTTTTTCCATCGATTCTTGTATTAATTTGAGTGACCTCTGGGAGGTCAAACATTCTTCATTATTTTACAATATCCTACTTTTTACTGCACTGTTATTGTTCCCTGTGTGGCAATTGAGATTCAAAGTTTTGGAAAGAAGCAGAGCTTCGTGCTACAGACAACTGCTGACAATTGACCACAAAAGTGTATAAGTGCTCACAATGTTTTTAAAATTCCATCCACATTGGCAGATATAAACAGATCTACACATAAAATCTTCAGTTAAAACTGTCCATCTTCATTTTATTTTAAATGTTTACACCATTTATTTCACTTCCTTGCTCGTCTCCAAAGTATTATATGTTGCACATGACTCCCCCACCTCCATCACTTGCACGTAAAGACTAGTTTCAAAATAGGAACATTGCAGCAGTGAATTCAGCATTTAACAAAAAATAATTACAAAAGAAGTTGAAAAAGTAATCAAAAAGCCACCATGATGGGAAATATATAACATTTTTTCCTATGTATTTGAATCCATCCACTCACTGTAACTATTCCACCCACCTTACTTAATAAATAAACCACATAAGACGATATGTAGACTCCATTTCAACTTTCAACACAATCACTCAGTCTCACTTTTATGCTTATTTTTATCAGTTTGCCTCACATCTTTCTTCTGCTACTGATTTTCCGATTTGTGCATCTAGCCACAAAAGGCTCATGGTGGGCTCAATAGCAGGAATATGTGGACATGAGTTGACTAAACCAGCCTTTTGATTGGACTAGAACCCATGGGCTAACAACACTGAACTTTCCATTTTGTCTGTACCTTCCTTTCCCACACTAGATTCATCACACAACTAGGCTCTCTTCCCGAGAGGTAACCATAGGTGAGGGTGTCGAAGGAGAGGGGGTAGGTGAGTTGTCCATTAGTCCTTCACTATCCCCGGGCACTGATGACCTCTGCTCTCTGTCAAAGTGTAGGTCCCACAAGGGAGGGCTACTTGGGGATGGATTTCTTTGGGCATTTGTAGCTCCGCTGAGCACATGCTGGTGCTGATGGGTTTGCTGCAGGGATGGGGATGGAGGAGGATTTAAGGATGGTGGTGGAGGTGATGATGCCTTGAGTGCTTGTGGAAGGGGTGGTATGGGCTGCCTCAAGATGGGTGGGAACAAGGGAGAGTGTGTTTCACCTGACTGGGGATGGTGGTGAGGCGGTGGTGGTGGTGGATGGTGTGGAGGAAGAGGCTTGTCATATCCAGCAAATGCTGCCAGTGCTGCATATTTGCTTACGGCAGCAGCAGCAGCTGCTGCAGATGCATTGGCTCCACTTGTGGGGGGGACTTGAGGGGGAACAGGCATGTGATTGCTGTTGGCACTCTGTATCACTGAGATCTCATTCAACTGAAAGAATCAACAAATTGTAATTAGTGGCAGTTCACTTCTTCTTCTTTAGAATATTCAAATTATGCTTATCAGTTATTCTTTATTGAATGCTGTATTACACTTTAAAATTCCTAGGCTTTAAAATCACAAAGTATAAATTGCATTTCTTTTCATTATTCTAATCATCAGAAGGAATCATTTCAATCCTAGAACTAATTATTTCACCAATTTAGCATATTATAGGTCTCATTATTGAATTGGTGGAATGAACTGCACATATCCAATTCACAAATATTAAAACATGGTATTAACACCACATTAGAAAGACCCTTCCAAGAGAAAAAATTTGATTCTACTTCGGAATCAGAATAGTTTGTATAATGTTTCAGGATTATCAGTTTGATTTTTCAGGAATATCAGAATCAGTATGCTTGTTAAAATGGGTTTTTAAATTCCTAAAAATTAAACAGTACATTAAAATTATTTATAGATATGTATTAAATTACATTTCACGTTATGCCTGTAGACTTTTAGATAGGCAAGTACCTAATAAGGAGGCTGGGGAGAGTCACTGCCTTAGCATCTTTTATATGGATGATGATAATTCTCATTATTTGAATTTCATGACCTCCAGATAGAAGTCAACAATTTTGGTCACTGAGACTCGTCAATATAAACCTTCCCCTTTAAAATATACCACAACAGAGAAGTGTATGGGGGATTTAAATACCCCAGTACATTACATGTTAATGTTATATACATGGCATTTCTGTTCTCATAACCTCAAAGTTCTGTGGGTTAGATATATGAATCAAACTAATGAAGTCATTAACAAAAACATCTCTTAGAAGCCATGCTGTACTTTAAGGTAGAGATAATGGAAACCTTGAGACTGAGAAATTTCATCTATATCCTACCTTTTGCTGCATTCCATTGAGGAAGGGAGCTGGCAGATATGGGTAGAATAGATCAGGTCTCCTCTGGAGAAACTCTGAGTCCTTTGGTGTCATGGGAATGGGAGGGAGATCCAAGGACATTCTCCTGCCCCTCCGAGATGCCCCGTTGCTCCACATGTGTGTGCCCATGTGCACCTTTTATAGAAGATAGTGAAGAATGATTGTCATGATTGTGACTTTGGTTTTAATACCACCTATGACTGTATCTGGAAACCTGAACACAGATTCTGAATGATGAAAGTAGTTCTCTTGTATTTCAGAATATTTCCATGAGTTGTGTCAATAACTTGCATTCATGAATACCTCCGTGAATTATTATTCTCACCAGGGATTCATATTATCATGAGAAGTTATAAATTATCTTTGAAAAAATAAATAGTATACTGTAGTGCACTTTGAAATGGTTGATGAAATAACATATGCAAAATTCAAGTTTCCTTATGACTCCATCTCATGTGGAGGATTTTTAAGATGATGCATGTAAAAGTTCAAACACACTTGTAAACTGCTAATGGGGCAGTGGAATGATTTTTCCTTATATAACCTTATGATTAGATCTTAAAGAGTAGAATGTGATTGTGTATGGATTATTTATATCATTAAAAGTAACACTACATGAAAAGGGGTTTAAGGTATTGTTAGTTTTATAGGCCAAGCATTAGTAAAAAGCAGGGCATAAGTAGCTTTCAAATTTTAGCCTTCTGCAATCCACAAGAACTTGGCCACACAGTGGGCACAAGATTATGAATGAATCTTTTATTATAAAAATTTGGGAATGATAGGGAGTGGACTTTGTATTGGTCAGTTTCTTTCCATGATGGAATATTTTTCTTCAATATTATCAAACAATGCAAATGGTTTATTGCCATTGCCATGACCCAATTTTCATGAAAGAATCAAGATTTAGGCCCGTATTAATAGTCTTCTCCCAGCACTGAGACCTTCTTAGGAGCCCC
>LYUA01000008.1:39262-52127 GCA_002093875.1 Calopteryx splendens
TATATATATATATATATATATATATATATATATATATAAATGTGTATATACAGACACACATATGTAAATTAATAAATAATGCATGCACACTCAGATTTTATACTTAGTTTATTTTTGCTGAAGGAAATTGATACTTTTCACCTTGGTAAGTCTAACTTCCCAAAGACATTTAATAAAATATTTGATCTTTGATACTGTAGTACATAATGAGGATAATTACAATTTAGAAATCCCATCCAAAAGAGGTATTTTTAAAAAGGTCTGTCATGATAAATTATAAAATCTACAGTTGAAATGCAATATTGAAATATATTGAGTTTTGAAAGTGCATTAATTAGTTTAATGAACTATAGAAAAAAATTTCATCCTTTTTTTTTGTTTTCATTGGGGAAGGTATCATGCACGCTTTCAGTTCTTCATTAAGGAAGGTGGGCTGTTTTATTTTTACTATTTACGGAAATTAACATTTTTATACCAACACTACATACATAACAATTAGACAGCTTTTGTTAGCAGGATTAAACAAACACACTGCCCATCAGGGTAACATCACTTTCCTCCTTTTGTTACAGCAAAATTGAGTGGTAAATATGGAGATTTTGGGAAATTAACCAGCTTGCTACACAACATTGTATTATTTGCATACACATATGATAATCCACTTATAGATCTGGCTAATTTTTTTTTCAAATGAAAAACCTAAAAAAATGTTTAATTTTCCAAAACAAGGATGCTTCCACGTGTAAAGTTGATAAAAAGTGCTATATTTTCTGTTTAACTCAGGTGGGAATGTACGAAATTCGCTATTTTTTAGATCATGCCTACTTCAGACTCAGTATTATTGTCAGCCTATAAAAATGAATACGGAGGATAAAAATCAGTGGCATAATAGATACTCTTTTTAGCTGGAATATCCATATTCTTAATCTGTAGCATTCCTATCTACTAATTGAGCACCTAATTTCCCTTACTATGAAATCATCTTAATCCATTTTCACCAGAAAAAATGGCAACCAATTCTTTCAAATGGGAATCAAGCGAAATCATTTTGTGAAACATGCCACTTGCCGTCTCGTGCGAAATTCAGGTATGTAAGCCTATGGAACTCTAACAGTTGTGGTTTAGGTTTTAAGAAAGGGAGAGGAAAAAAGAATCGAAGGTGGGAGGACCCAGGAAGGGGTGGCGAAAGAATGGCAGTGGAGTGAGGGTGTTTGGGTAGGGGAGGAAAGTGGAAGGGTGGGGGGAGGGCAGAGGAACCGTGGAGGGGACGAAAACTCCTGCTAAAATAAGCAGTATCAGACGACGGTCTAGCCGAGGTTTGGGTCAGCTCCAACGACGGCTAATTTTGAGATTGGGGGGGAGGGGGAGCCGTGTGTATGTCTGTTTGTGGGGAAGGGGTGGCTGGGGAAGTCGGTGGAGGAAGGGTGGTTATGGGGAGTGAGGGGATGGGAGGGGTGAGGAAGGGGTGCAAATGGAGATGGTAGGATAGGGCGGAGTGGGATGGGGGCGGGTGGAGTGTGGAGGTGGCAGTTGGTGGAGGAGGGCGTAGCCAGTGCCATCTACTCCCCCACACGGACGCCAAAAAGATTTAAGACGTTTTACAAGACAACAAAATGCGTCGCCGTTGAAGCAAATGCACGCCCCCTTTTACCTTGCACTGCTCCCACTCCTCCCACAATCAACTCTCCCCATTCTCTTCCTCTCTCCCTCCTCCTCTTCCCTTCTCTCCCCCTCACTCCCCTTCCCTTCCTGGGCATTTGGCATTGCTCAGGCCGGCGCAAACACCCAGGGATGGGACATCAGTCAACTTCTTCCGACGACTACCTTTCGCCGTTGTTCCCTCCCCGTTTTCTCTCCCTCCTTGGTGACCCTCACTTCTCGAGACAATAAAAATTCCATGAATAATGTCATTTTCGTCAGGAGTTTTATGAAAGTTGTGATTAACGGGTGGAGTATCCGGCGATTGCGTTTAGAGTCCAATAACATGATAATGCGCGCTCATGGATTACAATAATAGTCGTTACCGCCGAGAGATTAATGACGCATAATGAGACAGTTGAAATAAGCTTTGAGCATCCCGTGACTCATGTTTGTTGGTAATTTTTATTCCGAAAAAGATGATGTACTGATGTACTACGTTATAAATTAATGTATAGATAGGGATCAATGCATTTCAACGTTTCGTTTCTCTAACATTTTTCATCAAATTATTAACTATGATCTTTTTAAATTTATTTTCCTGTTTTAAATATCTTATATTTCATTTTGTTTTTTATAATTGTAAATGGTGTCATTATAAGATGCTTAATCTCAGTTTTCATAAAATGACAGCTATGTGACTATAAATTCGGAAGCTTATAAATGACATAATACCAACTAGCCCAGAGTACCCTGAGCGTTTAGGGATTGCTTATTGAATTAGAGAACCAATGGTTGTTTCAGGTGTTTGATGTATGTGACTGTGATTAAGGAGATTTTTTTGTAAATTCCAAAAAGTGATTCTATCATTTCTTAAATATATAAATTACTTAAAAATGAATATTTTGTCCTTGTTTTTAGAGCACAGTCCCCACTCGACTTGATAGAAATATGGCGAATAGAAATTATCTTCTCCTGAGTGCTTAATGTAAAAGAGTTGAATGACTACAGCAGTCTCTGATTATATATGCATATTTTTGCGCTTTGGTGGTGGACAGGTTAAGGTAGTGTACCTTGCCGTAGGTCGGAACTTCAATCCCCAATGAGAGTTCATGCTATCTGGGATTAATTCTTAGAACTTAATAGTGCTTAGGGCAGGAAACAAATGATTTGAATAATACTGCGAAGTTGTGAGTCGACTTGAGCCTTACTCGGTAAGAGCAGGTTAATGCCTAAATGAAATTCATTCAACCCAATTGGGTAACAATGTGCGCCGAGATACATACAATAATATGCTGACGAAACCTAATGATACCAAATATACTTAGAAAACAGTACATAGAATAATGATCGCACCACCATCACCTTCATTTTAAATTTTAATTCTATGTGTTTAGTTAATAAGTTCCCATTTTCAATTAACAGTTTTTGAGGCCTTTTTGAAAAAACATTAAAAACCAAGATCGAATTAAGACACTTCTTCAAATTGATAAGAAAAACAAGGTAGGTATGTGAAGTTATTTATATAATTCGAGGGTGAACAAGACACCTTGTGGACTCACCTTGGTCGAGAAGCCTCTGTCGCAAATGCTGCACTTGAAAGGTCGCTCCTTGGTGTGACTCCTGTAGTGGATTTCCAGGGCCGAGTTACATGCAAACGTCTTGTAGCAGATATTACAAGTTGTGTTCCCCCGTCCTGCAATTGCAAACAAAAGGAAGCCGGTGCAGAGTTGGCAAATTAGTTTTCTAATGGATTCACTGCGACCTTTCATGATAAAATCAGATTTGTATTTTTGTAATAGTTAATGTATTTTACTTTCGTAAATAAAACGATGAATAGGAGTGATGTAACACTAGATGCTCAACTGCAAGCCAACAGGCTTCCCAGATCTTGTGACTAATACCGAGTGAAGCTCTCATTCTCCTCCAATTGTATTATGCATACATTCATTCTGAGACAGTTATGTTTTCAGTTATTAGCGTAAAATCTGTTTTAGTGATTACATTGCGCTAAATTTCGACTGTCTACGAATGAGGGTAAATGACAGGTGTCAGTTTCAAGACCTGAGAGACTTTTAAATTTTAAATTTTCCTTTCCTTACAAATGACATTTTACTTCTAGAAAAAAAGAACTTTCGCGTACAAAATTATTATCAACACATCAGCAGACACGTACTTATTGAAAAATTTGTAAATTTGTCAAGACGGTCAGATATCTTTTTTAATTTACCCGTTATATTTCACTTTTTTGACGGAAAGGAAAGCTATAGGTGAAATTGGGTGAAAAACATTATGCTGGTCTTAATGAAAATGTGCATGATTAGATATGAAGGAGATGTTTTACATAAACTTTTGGTAAGAATAATATTATATATATATATATATATATATACATATATATATGTTTATCTATAAAATAGAACTTACCCCCTGGCCCAACAGATAATGCCATTGGACTGAAAGCGGTGGACGTGAGCACCGAAGATGTTAATGAAGAGAGGGCAGATGTCATCAGAGGAGATGCGGAGGATGGCGGCATCAGACCGAAAGCCGAAAAAACCGGTGGATGGTGAGGGCCTCCACTAATTCCACTCAGCGGACCAACATTTCCTCCACCACCTCCGCCAGCACCACCTACGTTCCCGCTTCCGCCTCCACTTCCTCTTGGTGTAAGGTCCAGCGCCCCCAGTGAATTAGATTCCGATACCGCTGGGCTTACTCGTGATGGACCGTGGGAAGGACTCCCAGCCCGCCCCGGGCTCCCAATGGAACCTGGTGACCTATCTCCTCTTGCACCCCCCGCGGTCGTGACATGGTGGTTGGCAGCGGCCGCAGCGGCAGCAGCGGCGGCCATTGTTGTTATGGTACGCACTTGGTTTTCCAAAGCGGCCAGGGATGTGGAGAAGGACGTTACGCCAGAAACAGGCGGTAGGGATGCGGGAAGAAGAACATGCTGGGAATGAAGTGCTAACGGAGTCCCCTGCCTCATGAAAGAAGGTTGCTGCAACTGGAGAGGAGTAGTTGCCGCCGCGGCGGATTGAGGACGTATTTCCTCTGTGTCTTCGTGCCAGGTATGTTTCCTATCCTCCTCTTTGACATCTCTTTCGGTAACACCCTCTTCGCTCGCCCTACTCTCGTCTTCGTCTCCAACGTCGTCATCTGCTGCCATCTGGGAGCCTTCTCCTAATTCATCATCGTCTTCAGGACCCTCTTGCCTCCTCTGGGCCTCCTCTTTGTCCTCCATATCTTCGGATCCCGTTTCCGGCTTTGGGGAGGTTCTTGACGGGGGCGTTGGTGGAGGATGTAGGGAAAGGTGAGGGGGTGGTGGCGGCGGGTGTAGTGGGGATAATCCGGCGAAAGGATGGTGTTGGAGGTGAGGAGGGGGAGGTGTCTGTCGGAGGAATGAGGAGGCGAAAGCCGCGGCCGCCGGGTGAGATCCGATATTCGGGGGAGGCGGTGGAATGGGAGACGGGGAGAATTCCTTGACTTCTGCTGCTCTTATCTGGTCCGGAGTAAGATCTGTAGGCTCGCCCGTGTGGAGGCGAATGTGCTGCTGGAGTACCAATGAGTTTGTGAATCTACGATGGCACACAGGGCACTGATGTAGTAAACGTGTCGGCGGTTTGGCACGGTGAACACCCATATGTGTCTTGAGATTGCCTTTCGTCGTGAAGGCACGCCCGCATATTTTGCAGCGGAAGGGTCGTTCTCCAGTGTGGGTTCGATAGTGCATCTGCAGCGCGCTTTTGCACGAGAGCACTCTGTGGCAGATGACGCACTGATTTGGGTCCGTAAGCTTGTGTTCTATGTTGTCCACTAGTTGCTGCAGTTTGGACGTTTCGGATGTTTTAGTCACCTCAATGAGACTCTCCCAGGAATTATCGTTACTTCCAGGGCGGGGGAGTAAGGAAGTGTAAATCGCGGGGTCTTTAGCTGGGTCAACGTCACCCATCAAGTGGGGCATCCCGATCCCTCCCGAGTGGTGCATAAGAGTGGGAGATGTTGAAGCGGCACGACCTCCTAGGCTACTAGAACTGCCCAAAGGAAAAGGTAAGGAAGCCGGCAGACGTTGGACGCTGTCGCCGGAACTTGCTCGTTCGCCAACTGATTTCGACAAATTCTCCGGTTGATCCTGCATACTGTCACCGTCTCCATCGACACCGGGTGTACTGCGACTCCCGCTATGCCCACCTTCTCTACTGCCTCTCTCATCTTGGCAATCTTCATCATCTCCGTCCATGGGCATTACTCCGTCGTCGTCATCACCCATATCTTCGCCACTATATTTGCTGTCTAAGCTGAGATCACCACCGTACACTCCTCCAGGAGAAGGATATCTTTCCGCTTCTGAATCAGGTTCAGTTTTGGGGCTTGAACGTCCTCCTTCCTCTCCAGCACTCCTGCCCATTCGCTCTTCTTGATCATCCACATCCTCTTCCTCTCTAACTACAGCATCTCTTGTTGCTAGATCCCCTTCGTTCGCGCTTTCTGAATCATCGCTTGGTTCCTTTTTGCACGCACCTAGGTGTATTCCACTTCCAGTTGTATGAAGAGGAGACGTAGGCTGTGGCTGAGGCTTACTCAAGTTTTCGGGGGTATCTTGCTGTATCTGGGGTGACGGTGGCGGCGCCTGTGGGGGGAGTGCAGTAATATTTGGTGGTGGCGGAGGCATGTGCGGTCCTCCGAACATGGGGAGATGATGAGGGAGTGAAGTGTGCGGTGGCATGTGAGGGTGAGAGCTTGGTTGCTTCGTGGCTTGTAGGTGCTGTTGCACGAGGTCATGCCTGAATAGGGCTGAAGAAGTAGTAGGCGGGGGTGGAGGAGGGGGCGGGGGCTGATTAGGTGGAGGTTGGAAAGTTGCGGAAGTGAAAGGGTTGATGTGGTGTGGGTGCATTGAATGTGGCGGTGGGGGAGGAGGAGGAGGTGGTCCCAGTTGAGCCAGGAGGGGAGGATGAAACTTGTCCAGATGCTCCGGCACAGGATTTGGATTCATCTTGATGTGGGGAAACTTGGCGGTGTGTCGCTGAAAGTGGACCTTCAGATTTCCCTTCGTGGTGAATCGACTACCACAAACATTGCACTTGAACGGACGCTCTCCCGTGTGTGAGCGAATGTGAATTTGTAGAGCTGAGTCGCTCCCAAAAACTTTCCCACAGTAACGACAACGGTGTTTGAAGAAGGGCTCGCTTCTTGGGGAAAGACCGCCTGATGGCTTTCCGCTCCCTCCTTTTCGACCAGATGCGGAGGCAAGCTCATCCGCCAGCCCGTGGCCTAGAAGACCCTGGCTTGCGTTATCCAAGACTTCTTCCGCTCTCCTTTGAAGCATCTCCAATGTATTTGGCTCCGTAGGCGGCGGGGGTGGGTCGGAATTGGTAATGATAGTAGATGCAAGTATGGAGGCTGCTGTTTGTTGTGCAGTCTGGCTCGAACTTGCCCCTCCTTGGGCTAAGGAAAGGGCTGCTGACGTAATTGGTGGTCTAGGTGGCAGCGGAGCTCCTGTAGCTGGTAATGGAGTGTGTGCCATTGTTGCTAGGGAAGAAGATGGCACACTTGCCGACGAGGATCCAGATGTTGTCGGGGCGGTTGCCGGTAACCGTTGGCTTCCAAGTAGGAGAGAGGAGTGCGGAAGTTGGTGAGAAAGAAGAGGGGTATGAGAATAATGCTGTATCATGCTCTTGGTATTGGTGGATGGGGATGAGACACTTCCAAAATGCCTCTGCAAGAGCTGTTGTGTTTGTGACGGGGGTGGATGCGGGGGCGGTGGTGGAGTGGTGCGCTTGGAAGCCGTTGATACGGCAGCAGACGGTGAAGACTCATCTGAGGAGGATGGTGAAGATGCAACATGTGCCAGGGAAGTGGGACTTCTCCTGCCGCTATCAATTTCTTCTGGACCGGGAGAATCTTCTTCTGGTCCCCCCCGGCCACTTCCCCCCTCACCTCCTTCGTCTCTTTCATCTTCACGTCCTCCGTCCTCACCTTCATCTCCATTTTCCTTGTCTTGGGGATTGCACCTGGTGATCTGCAGCTGCTGCTGGAGCTGCTGGATTAGTTGCAGTTGTAACATTTGCTGGTGCTGGAGTGTGTACAAAGTGGACTGCAAGACTGCTAACTCCTGAATTGCCGCTGCGGCTTTTTCTGGATTAGCACCGGGCGTTCCGGGAGCTGCTCCTCCAGAAGCCGCTAAAGCAGATGCTGCAAACTGGGCGACAGCGACTTTAGTGTTCTGCAGAGCTTCAAGGGTTACATTTGTTGCCGGTAATGACAATCCAGGTATTCCCATTTGTGCAAGCAAACCAGCTATGGCCGGGCTTAGATTTGCGGTTGCTGCAGCTGCCGCCGCTGCTGCAGCTGGTGAACTTAGGGGAGCACTGTCGGATTTTCCGGAGGAGGAGTCAGGTGAAACGGCTCCTTGTTGGAACTGAAACAGTGGTGCTAAGAGAGCTGCTCTGTCCGCGGTGGCTGGGAACTGCAACGGGAAAGCCGGGTGTACTAGCCCGGCTTGTACAGGGTCGACGACATCTTTGAGGGATACCGCTTTCCTCGGCTTTCTGCTTCGTTCTTTTCTCCTGTTGAGTATCTGCGTGTGGACTGTTTGACTATCGTCTCCCTGGCCCTCACCCGTCGGTGCCTCCCTGTCTTCATCGTCTTCTTCGCCTTTTTCGAGATCTTCGTTGTTGTTGTTATCAGCATCTTCTAGTCTCCGACGTACCGAATGGTGCTTGCCCATTGCTTCATCCTCGCCTTCCATGTCGTCGTCGTCGTCTGCTCTGTCGTCCAAGGGTCTGGGGACGTCTTCGTCGGCGTCCATCGCCTCAGATGCTTCATCCCTGTCGACCTCCTCGTCGTAAGCCTCCCCTTCTCCACTCTCTCCCCTCACGCCATCGGAGTCCGCAGGCTCTCTTCCAACCCTCTCCAAGCATTCGTCGTCGTCGGCATCCGCGGAGGTGGGTGAAGAAGCCTCCCGACATTGCTGCCGGTGCTCGAGTAGCTCTTCTTGGGTGGGATAATCGCGGCCGCACCGTCTGCAGGTTAGATCGTCTCCTCCAGCTCCAGATACACCGCTACCACCAGCTACGTCGTCCTCGGAGCATGAGCCCGATACTTCTTCTGTAATAGAGAAAATTGCAATTTTTATTTTTATTGATTGGAAATTTAATTCTTAAATTAATGCCGTTTTTATAGGCCGTGCTGACCGTTTAGTTGGTGAAAATGTTTTTGTGAGCAAGTCTTTCTCTCTGTGTGAGTGGCTATTCACTAGGTGTGTGTTAAACATTGTTGCTGAATGCCTAATATTTCATGTTACAAATGACAATAAAACGTGCAACATTGCAAAGTGCAGCAATGTTTGACATTTTGTGCTTGGACGACTTTGGGATTAGAAGGAAGATCTTTAAAACTTTAAATCTATAGTACATCAAAGGAAATTAGCGACACATTTTACCTGAAATGTTGCTAAAACTCTTTTAAGCATTAGGAATTTTAAATATACTAAAATGCAAAGCAAACTAAATATTAAACAAGGATATTTTCCTGACTTCGACGAAAAAACAAAATCAACGAAAACGTGAAGGCTTGAGTGAAAGAAGAGGGAATTTGGACATTTAAAATAGAAGCTTACTATTATGTCGATTCCGTTGATCAACAAAAAATGCACACCCTCCACCACAACCAAGCTTCCGAACGCTTCTGGCTCACCTACTGCCGTGACGTAGTTATGTCCAAGGAATTTCTTCGAGTGCATGGGCAACTTGTCATCTGAGATGCTTTGTGAAGCTTAGTTTCTTTCTGCTCACTGCATGGGACAACTCTTCGACCTTACCGCGCGAACACTGCTTGGCGCGTCTTCTCTGCAGATATTTCGATCAAGCTCTGATTGTAGATTTATCGCCCTCAAGTACAGCGTCGGTCATTCAAGGCCACGGAGTTATATTAAAAATAAATCATAGTTTGTAAAATTGTATTGCGTAATGGAAAAGCGATATGGTGAATTGGCTAGAAGGGAAAGATATCACCATCAATCGACCACCTGTATGAATCTCGAAAATTCACGGGCAGAGTCAACAGCGCATTTCTTATCGCAAATATGTTATCTGCTAAGAAACCTATGCCTTGTATTGGAGTAGTTGTATCACATGAGTATTTCACTGTTATTCATTTCTGTGATTTCTATTATGAATTATATCCTCCCATATTTGAGCTCTAAGTACCAAAAACGATTTATCCTACGCTAAAACTCAGAATATACTCTTAAGTGCAAGGAAGTAATCAACACTTATAGATATGCGAATCCGAGACAAGTAGCTCAATCGCGGAAACACTGCAATTTTGTATTACGCGCATCACTATTGCCGGCATGCAAGAAAAAGGTGGGAGAAATAAATTTTAAACCTTACAAAATTAAAGATTTTGTCGGAAATTCATCATTCTACAGTGACCTAGGTGACCCAGTGACCTGAGTATCAACTTTGACCAGAAAGATTAAATAATTTAAAAAACATGTCTTGTGTCTAAAGGTACGACATTACCACGACCCTTTTAGTTTATTAAGATACTTTTTCTAAGATACTGTCGTTAATTAAGACCAAGGTGATTTTGTGATGACAAATATAATTTGTTTCTCAATTAAGAATAGAACAGAGTGCCTGTGAATATCTTATTAAAACATAATATGCAACTTGAACTTTTTCAGAGCATTCATAAAGTATGACGCTGGTTGCTCAATAGTAACAAATTTACTTCGGTAATTTTTTATAATTGGAATCAGGGATGTTTAGTTGATGGTGTGAATCAATCCATCGTCTCACGGCAAAGATCTGTCTAATAATCTTTTGGTTGTTGAATTGGAGAGAATCAATCACGATAATGCTTTTAATATCCTTCCACAGCATGAAGGCTTCCTTCGAATATAGTAACCATTACCTCCTACCGACGGCTTTTCCGTTAATATTTGACGACTGATGGGTACGAAAAATCTTCCTTTAAGATATATTGCACCCCACCAAACGTCACTCTGCCTTTGGCATATTCCATCTGGCGAAGGGGATCCTTAGGGATGAATCAGAGCCCGCGCGACCTTTCGTCAGCAGTTACTATGCCGTGCAGGAAAGCACCAAAAATATTCAGATTCCAGAAAGCCGGAAATGTTCCGCGAGGGATAGATGGAAGAGGGTCGTCTCTCGGAGGGCACGGGATAAGGGGAATAGGGGGAATCCCCTGGCACTTGGTTAAGCCCTTTTCCTTGGGGACAGGGGAGCTGGAGGGTGATTCTTCTCGGGAGATTTCCTAAAGGGAGGGAGGCAAGGGGAAGAGGGGAAAGAGTGTTCCGAGGTGATCGGAGGGGCAGAGGGTTGGAGAAACTATAGCTAGGCGCGTGCGTCTGCAACTTGAAATGGTGAGAGGTGAGTTGCTTGCTCGAGGAAGGTTGTAGGGAGGGGAAGGTTTGAAACGGTAAGGGAAAGAATTCTTCCGAGAGGGATGGAAAACAAGGGCTTGAGTGGTTTTTCACTTTGGTTTCTTGAATTTAGGCTGAAACTGTGTTCCATCAATGAGCCCCTTTGTCTCCTCTTCGCCTACTATTCATCTTTCGTCATTCACCCGTCATGTGCCCGTGAAAGAAAGAAGAATTTCTCGAATTCAATTTATTTCTATAGAAAAATGGCCTTCATGAAAGACTAATACAAGTATCTTTCAAATCCATATATTTAGTATATTGCAATGGGCGACTGATGCGGGAAATGCAAGAATTTGGGCATAAGATAATTGATCCTATAAGCATCAACCATTCTAGTTTATAGGCTACCTTATTTATGAGTACAATTATTTATGGCTTAGGATGATGGGGTATAATCAATAAAATCCTTAATTAGGGATTATATGTTTACTTTTATCATCCAAATAATTAATGGAGTGATTTTATGGGGAAGAAAAGCATTTCCTATGCAGCAGCTAACATGTTTTTGAAATTCAAATGACGGCATTAGGACTGAATGGGTTTTAGACATTTTATTTAAAACATTCGTGATATTTTGCAATTGGATTTTTATTAACTTAGCTGAAAGGAATATAAGGTAGTTGAGAGGCAAACTTAAGTTGAAAATATCTTTTCAGTAAATATGCTTCAGATTTATTTTCCCATTGAAAAAATTACGACTTATTTAAATTCAATAGAATTTTTCAAACTTTTTGGGCAAAATTATGATACGCCCTGAATGAAATTTTGGGTTGTACTATAGAAAGATTAATTGTAGTGGGTGAAAACCTTACACGTCTAATTTAAAATATGTGAAATCCCACTAAAAAGTGAGCTAGAAATTTGTTGTTTACAACTCGAATTATATTTATGCTAGTTCAAGCATAATTATCATCTTCGGCATGCCGAGTCTATATCTGGGATTCCAGAGGTGCGTAAACACGGAAATTTATGTGGAAGCGAAGATTGTCCAGAGGAGAGCCATTTATCCATCGTCCTTCAAATTTCCCCGCACGCTAGAAAATGAAAGGGAGCAGTAGCATATATGTAGTGTGTTCTCTTTAAATGGGAAGCGTAGAAAAAGTACGTCTAGGGAAGTAATCGTGCTGCGAGGGCTGGATGCAGAGGTAAATGGGGGGGTTTTGGTGTAGGGCAGGGTGGGAAGCTAGAAAGGTAGCGGAAAGAAGATTCGCAGGGTGGAGGCGTCCATCCGGGAAGTGGAAGCAGGAAGTGGCTGGAAATTTTTAGTTTTAACCGGAGGATGATGGAGGGGAATGTGTGTTAAATTAATCAAGAGAAATCCAAAACATCTCTGAGAAAACGTTTGTAGTCCGCCATCGTGGAAAGTATCCATGTTATTAACTTCCCCTCATGCTTAATTCGTTAGCGCATATTTTGTTAGTACGTGAGTAGTTAATGCTACACAATCAGGAACTTAAACATTTCTTTGACAAAATCCGTCGTTTAAGATGCAATCATGAACGTTCGTGGTAATCTTTACTGACAGATACATCAACTTTCAAAAGAATTACATGAACGGATTTCCATTGTATTTTGACTATCCGCCTAAATTCTGCTTAAAAGAGCACTAACGCATGTCTTCAATGAGTGGGCAAACATGCACCTAGAAAAGGATGAATTAGAGATAAGAAAGAGGGCAATGGAAGGAGAGGGATGAAGGGAGCGGGCTTATTTTTAGGGGAAGGGGGAATGCAGCGAGGGGGGGCAACGGTACTAGTCGAGGGCGTTATGGAGGGG
>LYUA01000008.1:55585-80242 GCA_002093875.1 Calopteryx splendens
CTGGTTGCCGGTGTGGCCGGCAAGAGCGAGCTTGAGTGAACTAGAGAGAGGGAGAGAATTGGGAGAGACAAGGCAAGGCGAGAGCGGAAGCGGTGGTCGGCAAATGGGAGTGAAAGGCGAGAAAAGGAGGATTGCCGGAGAGAAGGCACCAAGGGGAGTGAAGCCGGGTTTTTATTTTTAGGGGGCAGGAAACGATAGGGGAAAAGGTAATAAGGAAAGAAGGAAGAAGAAGTGAAATTATGGAAATCTTTGTAGTCGAGGGCGAAGCCATTATGACGTAAATTCTGTCTACACATTTTTAAGGAAATTTTAAGGCGTGCCAACTTAACTTTGTTTTGCAATTTTGATCATTTAATGACGCCAACCAATGAAGTAGTGGCATATTTTCGAGTGCCCATTGTACTTGCTACGGTGAAGAAAGACGAATTTGTATCACTTCAGAATCTGATGAAGGGAGAAAGAAGACAAGAAAGTAAATATCTAGGATGGAATATACCACTAAGACCAACCCGAGTAGATAGTTTAAAATAGAGACGTAGAAGCCGCTTCAAAAAATGTGCCCTTTCCACGGAAAGGAATATGCAACTACGGAAAATTTAATTACCTGCATTGCATCCTGTAGAATCAAGATTCTCATATAAGGTTCAAAATAATTTATTTAGAAAATTGTTATTTAATATAAGATACATGAAAATTCCCAAAATATAATGCTGTTGTTTATAAATAAGCGTTAACAACACCTAAGTGATATGTAAGAAGTTAAGAACGCCGAAAATGTGCGAACTGTGCCATTAAATGTTGGTATTATCAAGTCTCCATTTTTGAAGTGTTGATGGGCCACATGTCACTCTAATTACTGTCCAACAACCAAAAATTTGTTTTACTAGGAGTTCATGGGAATATCGCTCACTATCGGCAGGCAGGAATGACGGACTGTGGAAGTGAATTTCTTTTCACTGGTCTAGACTAACGTGACCGGTCGCCTCTATTAAAGTGCAAAATGTACGCAAATTTTCTACGGCTTCTCAAGAGCCAATTCTTACTTTATTTTAGTGTCCGCGCTTTGAGTGCTAGGCAATGGAAATTACTATACTTACGATTTTCTGGCAATACTTGGTCGAACTTCATTACGAATTCAATAGAAACACTTTACAAAGTTCTTACAAAAACAAAACCCGGGTTTCAATCAATAAACACCCATTTTCAAGGTCAAGGAAAAGAGTTTTTTATTGAGTTCAATAAAAAGGAAAGGAAATATAGCGAAAAAGTATTTCTTCCTGTTTCATTATTGGCAAATTTTAACACTGCTAATGTTGGCCGTGGATAACCGGCTTGTTCTTCAGAAGGTACAAATTCTCAGGAGTGGAGACAGTTATAAACATTTTTAGAACTTAGTGCTGAAGAATAATCCTATTATTGGGATTTATACACTTGATTAATTTTTAGCGTTCACATTGAGTAAATAATTTCTATCGAGCAACGAAAGCTGAAGTAATTTTTTGTATGTGTAATGTGTACATATTTTTCATATCCATGTACATATTAACGAATTAAATTATATATTTACAGATGTGCATGAAGTTCAACGGAGAAATCAGAGCACCTTAATATAATTTGACTTCTTCTAAGCAAAACGTGTTGTCCAAGAAGAATTTTGCTAAAACCTGGGACATTGATTGAGGCGAATGGCGCATCCGGGCGCTATTCCAAGCTTCAAGCTTCTCACTCTGCTCGGAGGAGATAGACTTCCATGTGGACCACAGCAACAGTAAGTGAAGGCGATTTTTCGTTTCTTGTCACTGCCATTTTTCATTACTTCAATATTCACGTATTATTACGAATGGAATGCATCATTCCGAGATGTGGAAAATCGATACCGTCACGTACTCTGCGTGCGCATGGCGCGTTTTATCAAGCATAAGATTTTGTGTGCCACCTCCTTAAATATACCAGAATAACTTATGCTCAGAAATAAACACCAGTGCCTGAGGCTGGAGAAAAACTGTCCAGAACCTCGATCACGAATTTGAAAACGAACTTCTGTCAGCTTCACCCATCGGGCTACCAGTGCCATCGAGATTTTTGATTTACTCGTAGTCCGTGCATTTACATTCAGCAATGAGTGCAGTGTGCCACAGTGAAAGAAATATTCGGGTACAAGATGAATGTTAATCAAACGATGCTGCTTAATGTAACCCTCCAATACCCTAAGTTTAGAAAAGTCCGGTTGTATTTGGTAATTCTGTTATTATTTTCGTTACTAAGATGAATGAACTGTGTAGGATTTGATTGGAAGGAGAGAAAACTATCCCTTAGAAAACTCTCGTGCAAGTAGCTAGAAGGAGACTGGGGGTTAAGGCTTGAAAATTATAGTTGAATCTGCGGTAATTTGAAAAAAATGTGGTTTAATTTGCCATAGTTGGAAAATGAAATGCTTAAAATCATTCATCTAAGTCATCGTTGTGGAATTCGTATTCTTTATGCATGGGTTAATGATGTGAAGAAAAATAGGTGAATAAGAAATGGTCTAATACGTATATGTGACATTTCATTACAGATAAAATTTTAAACGGTTCCGGGCGATATTTGAGGGCCAGGAGAGAATTTGACTAGAAAGGAAGGGAGGGATTCTCACCTACCAGCATGTAGTATCTAACTTTGGTCGAAAGGCTGAAAGGACGCGGGGGGTGTGCACGTACGTTAGCCTTTATGACACGCGCGACAACCCAGTCCATGTCCGCTTTTTCCCTCCATGGCCCATGAGTCAAAAAGTCTTTCACTCGGTTCGGACAGGGTATTGGGAGGAGAATACGTAGTGTGTGGAGGGGAGGGTGAGGGGAGACGGGTCGAGAATTCCCCAGCGCGTGCTCTCTCCCGGGAACTGCTTTCAATTGTCCAGTTTCAGTGACCCTTGGCCCAAAAACTGTCGAACCTTCCTACCCGATGAAAACCTACCTCCGCCACCCACACCGGCCGTCCATTCAGATGACCGCTCTCCCACCCACTCAAACCTCCCTGGACACTCTTAAAATCTTTTCAAAACTACTCCTCCTAAATATAAAGGACTGACCTCCCAACGCCCAGCTTCCCAGTCCCCTCTTTTTCCTCCAGCACACCACCACCCCTAGTACTCCGTGCTGCGACTCTTCTTTCTAGCTCTGTCGTAATTTATTACCATATTTGTGTGAGAGCTGCCAGGACCCAGGATGTGCCCAGGAAAAGGGGAGATGGGGAAGGGAAAGTGGGATGAGGTGATGTTTGCGGGGGTGGAAAGTGTAATTCCCTCTCAAATCCCACCCCGTAAAACCCTCCCCCCTTACCTCCTCTCCTGATGTGTCATTATGCCCATCGCGTTCAACTCTCCTCCTTCCGTTCTCTCCCTTTATGCCATTTCACCAGCCTTTGTTTGAGCACATGTGCCATCGGGAGTTTTCAACTTACATAGGAGTGGGATCGTGGTGTTGGTGGCTGGGGAGTTAAGGGTTTGCGGGTTTTGCGGTTCCTGTATCCCCGTTTTCCATTCTATTCTCTCTATCCCTCCCCATCCCATTCGGCCCGGATTCTCCTGTAATCAGGGCCCAGATCGTCCTCTAATTTCCTTTCCTTAGGTCTAATATTTCTCTAGGGCGTACGCCACGGAGGAAGCATGACAAGCTGTCCCCCTTGAATTACTCTTATTTTTCGGCGTATTGTTGTGTAAGATTTAAATTGTTCGTCACGAATAATGGTTTGGTCCAGGATTCAAAACTTTTTAAGTAAAATTATTAGTTTTAAACAAATTTAATTTTTACTGCGGTCGTTAAGGTTGACGTTTCTTTAGTGGCTTCTTAAACATGGTTTCTCTCATAAGATCGGAGGCATTGTGCCTCTGTGAATCCCAATCGCAAGTTCTTAAATAGTCAACCCGATTTTACCATGATGAAAGATACTTCTTGCGCATTTCACCGGCACACCTAATGAAGCGCACCATTGTCAGAGGGTGCCCTGAATAAAACCAGTACTTGCTACCCCTCCCCTAAAATAAATTTTTCAACTAGAAGATACTCTTTATGATCGATGTTAGTGGCTCTAAATTTTAACGTCGTAGGAGTCGTCTACTTCTGTTAGCGCCGGCCACGTCATCCGTGTTGAGACGCCCCAGGCGATCGCTCCCTTTAACCTTGTGGAAGAGCCGACCCTGCATGCTACAAAGTTTGTCCCATTTAAAAAAAAATTAAGCTCATGTGATTAATAAAAATTCTTTAACGGAGATGAGGCCAACATATGTATTTTAACTACTTCTGGAAATTATAAAGTAATAGTCTCATAATAACGAATTCTTTGAATAGTGAGGATAAGAATGCTGTAATCAAGGTAAACCTTTTTTTAATTGCTTTTCGTTACGGAAACTACCTTAGCGAAAATCGATGTAATTGGTGAAGGGACATTTTAATAATGAGAAGTACATTTATTTCTGACAAATTATTTATTGAAATGAGATACTGAGTTGATGCAGACCCTAACCTTACTCGGTTTTGAATTTTACTGCGGGGAAAAACAGCGGATAATGCGTTGTGATTCATGTGTACCTTCTCTGCTTTTTTGGTGGCGCCTCCGCCACGGCCTGCTCTTACTAATGGATTGAAGGAATGCTTTAGACAATCACTTAAATTTACTTCAAATGTATAGTGAGGTAATTTTATTTATTTAATGCATGGCTTCCTTTATGTATTATATTATCATCAAAATGGGTCTTTCAATCAACAAAGCTTTTGGCTCAGCCTAATAGCCTGATACCTGTAGTCCATTCAATATTGATTATTTCAAAACCACCATCTGATATACACAGTGTGATTAATCGTATAGAGTAAATATAAGAGGTTTTCGAAGCGAGACAATGGGATAATGGGAGATATAATTTCCTATTGTAATGAAGAGTAAAGCCAATTTGAATTTTGATTGAAAATTATTTTGCAGCAGATTAGTCGATCTCTCATTCTGCTTAAAATACGCATTACTTGAATGCTTTGCTTAGAGAAGTTGATTGGAAACATCCGAAAATTTCTTGTAGCGATTGCTTCAAACTTTTTAAATAAAATATGCTGCCAAGTACTCACAAATGACGATGGAAGTTAAGTGAATCAGTAAGGTGTAAAATAAGATACGCGAGAGCTGAATAGGATAATAATTTTGGAGATACATGTGTACTAATCTTTATAATATGATTCTAGCAACGAAATTATTTTTAGTAAAACGTGATTATAAGCTACCATGAAAAACATTCAACACCTACTAGCTGCGGCTTAGAGGAATTCGTAAAATACAGAGAAAAAGTGGCTCGTAAGAAATATTCTTAAATTTTCACGTTACACGGTTTAATGACAATAAATGTACGTAGATAGTAGCGCAATACGTTATTTGGAAAATGAAAAGTGACTCCAGAGCAAACTGAAGCTTAAAGGACTCGTACTTAGAAATACAATACATTTTTCGATCTGCCAAATAGGGAATCAAGCTGATATGCAGGCTGCGAAAATCGATTTAGCTCTTTATTTTATTCACAGTTTTAAAAGAGATTTTTCGCAGCTATTTTTCCATTCATTTAGCATTATGTACATATTATATTAGGTTCAATATTAATTTGATAATATTCCAATCGAGAGTTAGTCATTCTCTCGTAAATATATATTTATGATTTCTTTAATATATGCATTGGTTCATTTATAATTTAGCATGATCAAAATGAAATTTCATTGCACGTGACAATAATTTTAAATAATTTGTTAAATAATTGTATTAAATATATCGCTAATTAATAGGAATGTAAGTACAACGTATTCTTCTTGGGTGAATTTAATATTTCATTGCTTTGCAATTCGGTCCATCAATTCATTGAATATTTTTGCTTTGTTAATATGGGAAAAAATAGAAAAAAATCTTCACTAACTTTACCGTGCCAAATTTCGATCTAATTCGGTTAAATGTATTTGTCGTATTTCGAAGAATGATCTTTTTGCGTTCCTCTTAGGTAAGTATTCTCCTTTGAGCACAATTATATTTCTTGCCAAAGGTTATCGAAGCCTTACTTCAAAATCCTTTCTCATCCTCGATAAGTGAGAATTATTAATCGCAAGGTAACGCTAGTTGACCTTCAGCTATTTGTAATTTGGTCTCCAATCCTTCGAATACATTTTTCTCCGTGAAATTTCGAGAAATTCGTTTGAATCATTTTGGCAGTCTCTATTTCTTGCTGGCATGCGACACGTTTGACTCAGAGAGCTGCGTTCCGGTAAGTTGATCTGAATTGTCATTTTTTTTCGATTGTAACTCCTATAAAAGTCGATGACGGAAGGACCACGTCATTCTAAGGCCAGTATCGCCTTCCGTGTTCGGACCAGAATCTTAATTTGAGGATTCACTTATTCCAAAAGTTAGGCTGCCAATTTTTGCGTTACGCTTAAGAATTTATGATAATCATTATATTCGAAAGGCCAAGGCCATTGAAGTTATCCTGGGAACAGAACTATTGCGCGTGAAAAATGCTGTGTTTTAATATTAATATATCACATTAAATCATAATCATTGTAATTATATTCTCATTAGTTTTTCTCACATTAGAATGCATAATCACGAGTAGGCAGGCTGTTTACGTTTAATTTAGAAAATAGTTGCATTCATGACAGAGGTCCAGAATTGTGTAAATTTAACATCACAAAAATTACTGTTTTCTTATTCGAACACAAATGAAATTGAATCTGATTTACGGCAAACGTTTATTTCAAACTCTTTAGGGTAGAATTTATGGGCTGATATTTCAACGAACGGGTCCTCGTATCCCGTACATCATAACCAGGGGAGCTCCTAAGAAATTTTGTTCGAGTGTTCCTAAAAAGATGATGATGACATCAAGGGCTCTAAAAAGTATATAGCATTTTGAAACCGTGAAACCGATGAAAGGGGACAAATTACCCCAGAGAAGCAGTTTCTACAGTATCACGAGGCCAAGAAGGCACGATATTAATTCCCTCTTACCATTAAACATGCCATCTGTTTTGATACAGGGTGCATCTACATCTCTAAATCATACCTAGCTGTCAACAACAACTTCTCCCCCTCTGCTTGCAGCAGAACTTAACTCCATCCATGATTTACTACTTGGATCAGAGCCAAAGGGCTCTGAGATTAATCTCCTTAAGACTAGGAAATTTGCTTTTTCTTCGCGGTGTTACATTCCGGTGCTAAAACTATGATGCTTCGCGATGGGACGTCTGGAATTACGTAAGTCTGGAATTTAAAAAATAATTTTAGGAACTTGACCTTCAATATGTGGTGTAGGTCAATGGGCATATAAACAGACGATTGATATGGGTTCCTTATTATTAAAATGTCATAATATAAGCTCTTCCCCCGGAGCTTTTCGACTTTTCAAGGCGCTATTGGGTAAGTCAATGACCTGACACCTTAATGACGATCACGCTGATCTGTCTAGTATTTCATGTCGAAAGTTTCCCTTTTTCGAAAAAAAATACTTGTCCCCCGGATCCGAATTACCACTCGTGATTATATGTTGTAGATGTAAATGTCCTCGCCCTTGAATTTGATTCCTTCTACCAAGCTCCCTAAAGTACTGAATTTTCTGAGAACTTTCTCGTCTTTTTTTTGGGATATTATACGATAGAAAAATTAGGATGGGTAAGAAACGAACTTGAAAGCTCGGTTCCCGTCCAGAAATTCAACTGTCACGGCGACAACGGCGATAACGATTTTTTTAGTTGTCTCAAACTCAGGATTTTTGTCAGGTTTCAAGGAAAGGTCTCAAACACAAGATACGCGGACTGCCACCTACTATTTTTTCCATAAAACACACTTTAGCGCTGGCACAAATGCATTAGCACAAGCTTCTATGGTCAGATCTCTTTAAAAAAATTTAGGGGCTTCACAAACATTTTTACACCGTTACGTAGGCGTAGATCATATGATAAAATCGCGGCATAAAGTGTGCAATGTGCTAAGAGTTAAAAAGAAATGGTATAACGACCAAGGGTCTTCGTTTATACCTTCCCGTGAACACCTATGCTCACCACGCCGATGGATAAGGGAAGTAAATAGGTGCGTCACCTGAAAGACAGGTACTTATGAACCCTACTACCATCATTCTTCTAAACAAGGTATTTCTTATTCTTCTTCCATACCCACTATTCCTTCTCTCCTTTCCTCACACATTTTCCTTCCCTCACATCCCCTCTCCCCAGTTTCCCAATTTACGACCTCTGCATTCAGGCTGTGGACATGTTTTCTCCTTCCACACATTCTCAGCTCTTTTCTTTCTCTTTCAACCATCCGATCCCCCATTCCAAACTCCCCCACACTTCCCTCCTGCTTTTTTTGTCTTCCAAATCGTTCCGTGAGATCAACGTTGCCACCTCTTCGACCGTAATGAAACATTTTTACGTATGTTGTGCATCGATTTCACTGAAGCTCTTTAAACACACATAGCCAAATTTTTAAGAATTCATGGGATCACAGATATTTTCAATCGGTTTAAAACTTATTATTGTCGGCTGCTGCTGCGTAATCGTAATTGGGAATCAACCTGAGATAAGAATGAATATCAGGTCTAATCATGCGAAAACTAATAATCTAAAAAAACAGAATCGGCTCAAAGGGATATTGGGATACTTAAATCTTCAAGAATATCCCGCAATTATGCACTTGTACGATAGGTTAGGCTCCAGAACTTGGCAAACAAACTGCTCTAAAAACGGAAGAGGACTAGATCCTAAACCATAAAGACAATGGAAAGTTAGGGATGAGCTTATTTGAGACTCGTCGGGAAACCATTGGATTCATAAGCGTTGGTGGGGTCTAATTTTACGTAAGATATACTTACTCATTGAAGATAAAAGACCTAGAAATTTACAGTTCTTTATGAGGCAGAAGATCATCGCCAGAAGTTAGCGGCTATGACTTGTAGTTTGAATGAAAAACATCATTCATAAGGCTGCTTAAATTCATGACCACATATCTTTAGTTTTTAGTTTCTCAAAAATAATGAGCTATATATCGTGATTTTAACCTATCTCCAATAACGTTGAAAATATGACATCAGTAGGTGCGAGGGTCTTACTGAAATCAAGAGCGCTATGAGCACGAAATGCAGTTATTTTTACTAGTGTAAAGTTTATGCACACCAGGAGAATAGTGTATTTTTTATTTCTTCCATGGTTGAGTAGCTTTTATTGAGTAGCTATTATGGATGCAGAGGATTGTTAGCAGTTCATATTATTAATTGAACATTCTAATTGCAGTCAGCATTTACGTATATCTATAAATCTGCCACGTCATCATAAATAATATTTTAAATGTAATTTTGATCGTCTATTGGACATTCTAGTTTTAGAAAAAATCAGTATTGTACTGCATAATAAAATTAGCACTGCTACTTTAATAAGGAAATAGCCTTGGTGGGATTGGACATGTGTACAGCGGTAGATACAATAATATACCATTATGCAATTACATTTCATTGAAGAGAATTGACCTGTTATACGAAATGGCATTTAAATTTAAGATCTTAAAAGTATGTGAAAGTCGTCTATTTGGAGTTTATTCAATGCCAGAGAAGGTGTAAATTTCACTATACAGACGAGATCAAATTACAAATATACCGACGCATCTCAATTTTCGATAGATCTTCATCATGAGCTGCATGCCATTGCATGGGCCTAAGGATGTTCTGACATTTAATATGTAATTTTACGGATTTTTGATTTTTTTTGCTCCAGCAGAGATATTCCACCGTAAATTAGTAAATTGCTAAGAGTATTCTGGAAGTGGGAGTGGGCATCCAACGGTTCAGATGGTCGCGGATATAGAGGCGTGTAGCTGAATGTCTTGTTGCAATAACCTTAGGATATTAAAAGCTGAAGTCATCACAGGGGCTCTGTTGAATAAATTAATTTTAGACTACTATGCTACTATTTCAAACAGTGAATTGAAGTGCGAAATTTCCGTGAATGTGCATATAGTTATATAGTATTTTCTCAGGTTTTAAATATTAACTATGTATAGAGTGATAATATTGGAGTTTTTCATCCCCTTTTTCCTACTTTGAACATTTTTAGGTCACCAAATTTTTCCAAAAGCAAGGTCAGCCGGTATAAATTGTTTCCGGATGCGATAAATCCCATTGCAAAGGAAATTAACCAGGGATCGCGAGGAAAAGGGACAGTTGCCCGAAATAAAAAAATTGGATCGAATGCTCTTAGTGAACCTGAGGGGGACAAACTTATTGGCGTGATGCGGTTGCAGGGTAATTGTTTCGTAATTCACGTCAGTTTTTAATGGGCAACAATTTTGTGCGCACGGAGAGCAATTTGGCAACATTGTCCAACGTATCCTCCCCTAGCCCCCCTCCCATACTACTCTCAACCCCCTTCCACCCCCCCTTCGCCTCCTCCTCCCGCCATCTCATTCTCTCCTTTACTCGGCGATCTCCTCCGTTATCTCGCCTTCAAACCCCATTTCCCCATCCCACCCCTCCTGCCCTGCTCATTCCCACCTCTCCCTACCGCCCTCCCTTTCTCCCTCGCGCCTCATTCCTCTCTCGCCCCCTCCCCCGACTCCTCCAGTCTTACCTGCCCGGGTTGGTCGACGCCAGGCGCATTAGCCTACGATTTATGTGTCCCAATGGGTCCGTGATGCTCTCCTGACGTCCCAACACCGAGCGGGAGGACTAAGAAGTGGAGGGGGGTAGCGGGCCGGGGAGGAAGCTGGCGGGGGTGGAAAACGGAGAGTGAGGAGGAAGAAATAGGGTGGGAAAACTTTGATTTTTTTAAGTCTTACTTATTACTCCTTTTTTATGTTCCCCCGAAATTTTTCGTAGCCATCCCGAATATCCGAGGCCATAATGAGGAATGAATGAGACAAGAGGGAAGGCTAAAGAGGAAGAAACTGCCGAGGAGTGAAAAATGAAGCGAAGGTGCTTTCACGGTTCTCTAATTTCAATTGCTTCGGTTAATACTATTTAAAATCCATAGCCGAGGAGGTGAATAATGGCTCTCTTCCCCCGTAGTGACAAAGAAATTCGCTAGCTTGATTTCTACCCCCGCGAAGTAGTAGGTACTCTGCTATTCTGTTCCACCTCTATCTCACTTAGGAAAATTATTTCAATATTCCTATGCTTTCATCTTCATCTTATTTCCATTTTTATAATAAAAGTTTATATATTACAATATAATTTCTTTTCTAAGCAAATTCACAAATGATACCAATCCAATGAAAGCATTTATTTCGAATAATTTTGAACCAGAAATTTTAAGTAAGGTACTCAATGCTGTTATTTCCCTTTCAGTAATCCTATTCACAGGCAATTAATCGGATTTTGGCTTACGTAAGAAATAAGTATTGTTGACATCAATATTCAGGAATTATACGCGTATCAATTATCAGAATCAAATTTTGAAGGTTAGGTTTGATGAAATTAAAAAAATGGTGTGTTATATTTACCATCGTATGCATTGCCATTGATTGCTTGAATTTATGATTATCCTAGAAAGATATCAGTAGCAAAGCGTGCTCATTCCTTACACTGGTTTGCAAAAACTATCCTGTGATCCTCACTTCCTTTCACAGTTATTATTTACAAATTATTCCTTTATTTTGTGCCTGTGTTTTCGATATAACTTTGGATATATTTATTCTCCTCATCTAATCCTCCTCCATAACTTACAATGCCTCACAATACTTACTTACAATACCCACTCATTGTAGGTCCTATTAAGAGAATTCCAATGATGATCAGCCGGAGCTTAAAACTAGCTACTATTCGAAAAAAGAATGATTAATTGTTTACCGTCCATCTTAATAGGAGAGAAAATGAGGCAATGAGCTTGCTATTATAAAGGCATGGGAACGTAATCACGTGTGAATTTTTAACACTACACACTCCGAAGTCCCTTATTTCGTTTGCCCTCGTTAGAAGACTGCAGGGATACATCTTTGATTATTATGATGATTTTGTGATTGAATTTTGCTGAACTCAAAGCTCGATTTACTATAGTGAGGTTAATTTTTATTTAATTTAGCAACTAAACTCGTTCGCGGTAACAAACATACGATATAGCTCACATTTTCAGCATTGCATAGGTACAGTTTTAATTTACACTGATTTATTCATTAACGCAATAACTAAATTGAGGCGATAATTGATACATGCGTAATAATAATAATGGGCACTAATATTTAAATGAAGGTTTAATGAGGAAGGTGAGTTGTTTTTATTACAGTTTGAAGATAATATTTCTAAATTTTTATTTTATTGCATTAGTGGAGGAGAAACGCCATGCAGATGTATCGAAGTTGATCGTCATCTTGTTGCTACAATCACAGTTTTGGCTATGCATGTAATGCATGTTTATTTTTATTTTACTGAGCAAAAAATGTTAAATGAAGTGACGCAGAAATAATTGTCCGATTTCCTGGTTCTGCAGGTTTGGTCGCTTCTTTAGAACCACGCACCTTTCAAAAACCTATTTAAATTCTGGCGGCATTCACGATCGACGGAACCTTCGACACTCACGCTCTCACTCCACTGAAAGGGAAAGATAAGCGTTCCAGCTTTTAGTCACGTGGTCGCACTAACACAGAGCTCTTATTATTGTCAATTATATCCGCATGAAGTAAATATAATGGTAGAATGCCAATACAATCAGTGAGTGCATAGGCGGATGCAAATTAGCTTCTGGCTCAAATAAATCACTCGATAACGCGGAATTAATGAGACTAAGAAAGTATTTATGTTTTATCAAATGACATTTCCGTCCGAAGGAACAGAAAGAATTGTGAGTTATGTTTATTCATGAAATACGAGGTCAGAATAGTTAATCAAGGCCATTAAGAAGCTTTTCGTAGTACGGGCTTTTAAGGATTACAAATTTTCTCTATTTTGCCTTTTAGGAGTCTTAATGGACTATTCAGTACTTAAATTAGTTTTATGAAGTTTCTTACCGGGGAAGTCGACGAGAAGGATCGAGCTCTCCAATTATTGCCTCGAGAAATATGTTTCGGATACAGTAAAGGCAGATGAAATGTTTTACTTATACCAGTTTCCACACACTTTCATGCACTCTCCCGAGTGAATAGTTTATAACATAAACACTATAATAATAATTTGAAGACCAAATAAAGTTTGAGCGATAGAATGTCCTTTCATGTAATGAAGTCACATCTCATGTTTCTTGTGAAACATTTTCTTTCATAACACTCCGCTGTAAAAGGTACCGGCTTTCATATTGCTTTGTAATTGTTTTAAATTATGAGTAAAAAATCGAATAACTCTCGGTACTAGTTGATAAATTTCCACGACATCTGCGACTGACCGCTGTATACTGAAAACGCCTTGCTATGAGACGCGGGGGACTCTTGACGTAGCGTAGCCGTTGAAATATTTTGATGAATTTAAACTGAATTTTCATTCATCATCGTTCTCCATTTTTATAATTCTGTCATAATGTGATTGCAGTTGCCTCATAACTATGACACACTTGCCCACACTAGCCATTTATGCCACTTGGGGAAACATTACGAAATAATGCGAAAAAGAATCCAAAAATACTAGCGTGATGTTCATCTGATAATCTCTACTGTATCACTGTCGATAAGAATATTATTTTTACTTGAACTGACTGATGGGCAATCGAGCATATAATATAATATCTTGTTTATCAACCTCAATTTTAGGACCGCCGTATCGAGTAGAATCCAAGGTCTTTCTAGATCACAGTATTTGACACAACTAAACATTCCAGGTTTTTCAAAGATTATTTAAAAAAGATATGCAGCTAAAATTATGCTTCGTGAAACGAACTGAGGAGGTAGTCGGAAATGAATAATTCAAAACGAAGATTCAATGTCTAATACTCATTAATGCCGATACGAACTCGTGAGAGTGCATCGCATAACGTGAAGAGGGAGGTCATGTATTCGAATCTCATAAAAGTGGAAACACGATCGTGTGTCATAAGTGTGCATTTATCTTTGCCAGATCACTTGTCACGATAATTCGTTTATTTATGATACATTCATGGCAATGCATTGCTACTGAGCAGCTCATGTCGCTTACCTTTCCGCTGCCTAGTCCACACGGATCGGAAAGTACGGAGGATTTCA
This sequence comes from Calopteryx splendens, assembly GCA_002093875.1. Lineage (NCBI taxonomy): Eukaryota > Metazoa > Arthropoda > Insecta > Odonata > Calopterygidae > Calopteryx > Calopteryx splendens. The sequence continues at coordinate 69,734 of LYUA01000008.1, forward strand.
TCACCAGCAAATCATTTCAGACGTAAATCATGGTTAGTTAATAAGAAATATGACAAATACATTTTAATTGAAAAAAACGATCATTATGCTATGAGATTCCAATCATCACACATCATAGTTTATATAGCGCCAATGAGAGGATAAGTTTGGTTTAATTATTTAAACAAGGTGAGGAGATATATAACTTTTCTTCTCATTTTCGAAGTTATTTTCTTTAAAATTTCTTCAGATTGATCCATTCTTATTATTGAGAGTCAAACACAAGAGGACACTAATAGTATCCAGGTTCCTTGGAAAAATATAAAAAACTTCAGTAGTTGATATTCGATTAGTTTCATTTCTGTCATGACATTTTTGGCAAACAATCAGTAGTGACACATGACCAATATTCTAAAGTTTTCCTTCAAACACTTCATAAGTTTTTGCAGACCTCAATTGTGTTGTTTATTGTTGCACTTGAGGGAATAAATGCACCAAATGCAAGCACTACTGTGAGATCGTTGGTTTAATCGTCTTTTGTAAATAGTCTATCTTCACTCATCGTCATAATTATTTCCATCCTACATCCGCGTACTTAGGAGTATAAGGAGTGGGGTAAAGATAAGTAAATAATAATCATCAAATTCTAGCAGGACAGGGGACACAACAGGATTTTTTCTATCCTTCATACTAACTTCAGAAGCCTGCGAAGATGAATAGAATAATATTTGACTAACGTGTAATAATCCTAATTTTTAGAGTTTTGTGTAAATTGTGTATATATGTTTTATATGTATGTATATGTATGTTTTATGTATTGTTTTCTGCCAGTAATTAAGTGTACGATATTTACTTTGGATTGATAAGCAATCATTACAGTCTTTGAAACTCCTTAGTATCGCGCATATATCCTTAATGTTGCGATTAATTTTCATTATTTATTCTAAATTCGGAATATATAACCTCGTTTTATTTCGAACAAAACATCTTAGGAACTTAGGTGATCCGTTATAAGTTTATTTGATACAATTTATGTTTCTTAAGCAAAACGTCAAAAAGTGAAAACGGTACATGATTCAATATAAGTGTGCCAAATACTCTGTTAGCCTAGCGAGCACAAAATATGATGGATGCACACTTCTGAATTTCGGTTGGACATTCGGTATAGCGCCTCGCTCTGAAATCGAATTACTTAGCGTATTTTTGTGGGGGAAATCGGGGTGTGAGGCATGCGAATGAGAGATATATAGAGTGGGCGATAGGGGAAGGTGGGTGAGAAAAAGAGAGAAAGAAAAGGGGGTGCGAATGAGAGAGGGAAAGGGAGGAGGAGAACTTGGCAGTGTTCCATCCTTTTCCACCCCTCTCACCCCTTTTCTCTCTTTCCCTTTCTCTTCCTTCCATCTCTGTTCTCTTTGCTTCGGTCGTCGTCAGTGGAAATTAGCCCTCGCTAACACTTCCCTCGTAATCCATTTAAAACGCACTCAAAAGCATATAAAGTCTCTCGCTCACAAACATACTAACGCACACGCAGGCAAGTAGGTGGGTTACCCGTGGCTCCCTACATCACGCTAACAACTAACTGTCTGCCCAAGGAAAACTGTGTGACGTGACAGTGGTGGGAGTAGGAAGATCAACGAACAGCATGCCATAAGCTTTTGTGACGCACGAAAGGAGTGGACGAAGGTGGGAATGGGGAAAGTTATGTGCATTGGGGGGGGTGTGTGAGGTGAGTGGGTGGGGGGTTTAAGTGAGTGCGAGAGCGACGGAGATGCGCAAGATACTTACGGATGAAGTGCAGGAGCTTTTGCGAATAAATCGTTGTGGGTGATCTAAGGGAAGCACGAAGAGAAAGTCGATATCGTGGTCTACTTGAATGCATAGACAGGCAGCCTGAAAATTTCTCTAGGGTATGGTGTAATGTAAGATGTGCTGCAGATTATGTTCCCCGGGTTCCTATGACTAACATGCTAAAAATTATTCACCGTTATTTTCTCACGAGACATACGGGATGGAGAAAGTTCCCAAAATGACGGTAAGTTTATCCCGAATCCTTAAAAGGGTCAGTCATCTATGCGCGAGATGTTGAATTGGATTGGACATTTTTTGGAGAATTTAAAGCAAACAATTCTGACATTTCATGGCAGGACCTTCGAAGCCTACTAAAAAAGCATCCTACTTGAAGCTATGTCATTTAATTACTTAGTAATTCTGGTTGTATTTTAAAATAATATTACGCCGTTTGCAAGCATGATGTACTCAGAGCCCAGGCAGTCTCGAGTCTTCACCGAAGGCTAAAGTATTGGAAGTTGGATTTTGGTAATGGGACGGGATAATGTTTCTGAGATTTTTTCAAAGGTATTGCAACTAATTGAGGAAATAGCGAATTTTTCAAACTGGTTAAGGCTTCACGGATGAATGGCCTGGGGACTGAGGAGGCGTTTATTTTAGACCTGAACCACGCTACTATCATGTGCGGATACACCCTGTTGAAATATAGTTCCGCGATAACTTATTTTTTCCTCATACAATTGTCATATTTGGGATACAACCAACTATCATATCATGGACAGCCCGATGGTCTTTATACGAATTAATTTTCCTTATGAAATTTCAAACTAATCTTCGAATCGGTTACTGTCGTCATATAAATAATAGAGCTTTCATTTTCAACTGATGCAATTTCTATGCAAGAGTAATTTAAAATGAGAGCAACGGAGATGCGCAGGGTACTTACGGCTGAAGTGCAGGAGCTTTTACGAATAAATCGACGTGGGTGATCTAAGGGAAGCACGAAGAGAAAGTCATTATCGTGGTCTACTTGAATGCGTAGACGAACAGCCTCAAAATTTTTCAAAGTCAATCAAATAAAAAACAAAATCAATGAAATAAAAACCAAATCAATACAAAAAAATCAAAAATAACTTTTGAATCGGTGTATCTTAAATAAATATATTCGAGTATGATTCGTCATAACACAGGCCAAATGAATTTCAGCTAGTTATTGTAGTTTAATAATGTGAATTTCAGCTAGTTATTGAGTTTAATAATATGAAGCATCTTAAGGCTGTTCAGGGAGTTGGAACAAACTTTTTCTGGATAGTATTTTTAAATCAGACAATGCACGATTATAAACCTCCTAAATTGGTAGATAGTAATTTGAAAACCACCAGTGGTTCATATTGTGTCAACTTGATATAAAACTGTTGACTCCAGTTTTAAACAAAGCATGCTAAGAAACTTTTGTACCATTCAGGAAAGTGTTTCGCGCATGAGTCTCGTTTACCCGCGAAGTTCTTGACAGTGTTGTCGACAGATTTGCGATACTTTTTTTTCATGAGAATTAAATACGTCTTGATTGAACAACATGATAGCCTCGTTTAAAAAACCTGATTAATACGTCACGAACGTATTCCATTGGTCTTGAGCATGTTTCTGCTATGAAATAAATAGTGTGTGTCCAAAATTTTATTTTTGCATTTTTCAATGGTGTTGGGGTCCATAGGAGACTCCAATGGGAGAGCGGATATTCTTCTTGATGAGTGGCAACAGGTATGTCCCTACGATAGCTGATTATAATAATTTCTTATGATTCTCTGAATTACTGGAAGGCTTTTAAAATAGATAAATTTTATTCATTCGGTGATGTCCTTGATGATGTTCGGTGGTGTGATTCGAAGTATACCTATACCAACTCTACCCTTTGTGTGAATTAATCATTAACAGATCTAGTCCACTTAAGTAGAAAGCGCCAATACATGTTATAGAAAAGAAGAAAGAATGAAGATAGTTAGTGGCAGATTAGTGATTTTAAACGTCTTCGATTTGGGGAAAGGCTAGGGAAATAATAGATTTTAGAGACAGGTACCAGGGGAAAGTAGGTACGTTAAAGGAGAAATAAAGTAGCGTTTTTACATTATTTCATTTCTCGTTCGATATGATTCAGTATTTATAAATTAGTCTTCCGGAGATTACCGAAATGGAACAAAGAAATTGGCCTTTTAAATTTGATGCAATTGATTTCCAATCCGTGTCCGTGCAGTTGTCATCAAATGAAAAGAAACACCTAAATGAGCAACTGTTGGTCCTGTTAAGGGAGTAAATTATATCTTTTCACAAGTTTCAATTTCTCATTGACAATGGGTACCGCTTCGTGTTCCCCCTGCCACATGCCCTTGAGGCGGCTTGCAGGGTAAGATAGTATGTAAGTGTGTAAGTATGTATGTAAGTAGAATGTAGTGGTCGCTTACATTTAACTTGAAGATTGGTAAAATGATGACCAAGCCGAGTCCTAGAACTTGAAACCCTATTTATGCCATTAAAACTCAGTTGACTAAAAGGCAGGTAATTGGCGAGAAATTTCGACGAGACTAAATACCTACACATATGTACCTACTCGTATGCATTTCAATAGTAGAACTTTTTAAACAATTGGTCTGGCCTTGAGAACGTCTGGGACGGAATAGGACTAGGTAAAAGAGGGAAGGAAGTGTGAGGAGAAAATGAAGTTGTAGGATTCTAGAAATTCATGATGATGATGAAATGTGGGTATCACGTGGAACATGCACTACTGCATTTTTTCTACCGGAAGAAAATTATATGAAAGCGAAAAAAAGTGGATGGAAGGAGTTTTAAAGAAGGCGAGCTGCTTTTCAGATTCTCGTCATGTGTTGAGGAAGAAGAGGGCGATCTGGGTGGAGCTAGGAGGAGGGAGTGATTGTTGAGGGGGGCCATTCTATTATAGGTCCACCCCCATCATCCACCATCCCCCTCTCATTCCTGCCATTCCCAGCGTCGCCTCACCCCTCTTGATCTTAAAACCCTCCTCCACCTACCAACCTTTCCCTCGATCTCCAGACAAGCAGTGCCTGCTTCTCGAACTCTTCTTATTCTTCTCCGTTGTCACCCCCATTCTATTTTCCCCTCGTCTCACTCCTCCTTCTCTCTTCCCCCCGCATCGGATTAGAATTTGATCCAGCCATCTTCCCGCGTTCGTCCCCCGAGGAAATATTTTATTTTTCATTGAGGCAGATTCCTTGTCGCGGAGCAGCCAGTTTTAGTGCAGCTTGATTTAGGGGTGGTTTACCTCGTTCGTAATTGCAACAGTATCTTACGGACGAATTCCTTCGAGACCATCTTGTTCCCTCGTCCAATTGATTGAATTGTCACATAAATCTATTCTCTTTATAGCCAAATTATTAAGGGACTTCATTATGTAGTAATTTCGATGCGTGTTTGAGGGTAAAGTAAAAAATTATGTGCTGATACTTAATTAATTTTTTTCTGCTTTGGATAGAATACCAAAATCTTCCGTATCATATTTGAAAGTGGTATGAACATTGATGTAGTTGGATTAAAATTTGAGGGAGAGTGATCCTTGTGTTAAGTAATTTGTGGAATTTAAAATCAAGCCTCGCCGTTAAAGTTGTATTTAAGTACCTACTTGCAACAAAATCTTAGTGCTAAACAATTGTGTGTATGGTTGTCTACATTTTTGAGTCAAATTGGACGAAATAACTTTCCATGTAGATATATATAATATACGGTACAAGTTGAAAGAATCGGACTTAGTTGAAATTTTTTGTTTGTATGCATCTGTGGAAATTCAATCTAATTCATTTCAGCAGATTGGTCACACCTATGGCAATCACTTAGCAGAAATCGATTGATATTTTGAATGGGCGCATTTGTTGTTGTTACTAATTGTGATTTGACGCTATAACTATTCTAGGTAAACGGTTGCCTGCGAGCGAGCAATGCGGATGGTTATTACCCACATCAGGCACCAAGAAAGATGAACGATCGCTCCGTTGATTCACTAAACTCTTTATTTACTTTATACGCATTAGGGTGTGCTTACGAATCCATGAAAGAAGGCATGACCGTTCCGGTGAGACACCGTTCATACTCTCTCCACTATCCCTTCAGTCCTCCTGACACAGCATTCCGAATTCCGAGTCCATCCCTGTTTCTCCTCCATCTCGCGCTTCCCTGCAGTCTTGCAAAGGGAAAAACAAGGGAGAATCATAAAACCGCTAATGCTTCCATTCCTATTGGATCGCTTTGTGCAATCTGGCATGCGTAACTCTCTTTTCATTTCATTTCTTCCTCTCACTCTCAGCTCCTCTATTTTGCTCCCCGAACTCCATACTTTAACTCCCTCCCCTTCTCTCCCACTACCGTTTGCCATTCCTCCCCCGCCCGCCCCTCAGCGCCTCCTTGTTCATCCCCGACAACGAGTATCCTGAACTGATTCATTCGCTGCTGCCGATGCGACCACGCTGGTATCTTCACGAGTGTTGTCGTTGCGCGCTGGCGGTAGGGTAGTGAAGTATTGAGGGCAAGATTCGAGGGGAACGGCAAAAGGTTTGTGACTGGGCGGGGGGAGTTTGAGGAGCGGATAAAGCCGAGGCTTATTGGGCGAGGAAAGGGGATGGTTGAGCCTACGGCTGGGGAATACTTTCTGGGGAAAATGGTGGAGATACGTAAAGACGAAGTAATCACCAAGATATCCGAAAATCGATCGTTTTTTTATGAGTTCCCACGCAATTATAGCTGGAAACCCTTCAGGTCGAGACTAAAAGTGAAAATAAACCGCACGGCTACACCAGCTGCACAATTTTCCTATTAATCTCGTAAGAGTTCGGAGGTAGATTTTGTGGAAGGCGTGCGATTAAGGGAGCAGTCTTCAACATAATAGGGAAAATGGAAAATTGTTGCCGGATAGATTGAGAAGACGAAGAAAGCTGCAGAGAAATGCACTCATAGCCTATGCAAATAGCACCTGGAATTCCATAGTTCACGTCTCGTCCCATGCGCTGAAAATTGTTCTGGAAGATGCTCTCCACGACGCACGTTGGGACAGCAGCACCGTTTAAAAATGCTGCACGAGTCCGTAAGATGACATTGTTTTCCACAATTCGACACAGAAGTATCGTAGCGATGCGAGTAAGAAGTATATTGGCCTTGGCACCAATCAGATCCAATTCAAGTATTAAAAATGGGTCATATTATTTGCGTTACGTGGTAATTTGCGTAACGAGATTTTTTGAGGATTACTCAAGATTTAAATTCTATAGTGCGCATAATAGGTAGTGTTCCCGGAGTATAAAACTTAAAAGAGGGTGGAGATGACAATTGGTGGGAACATCTACGCCATGACCCTCATTACGATATCTTAGAGCACTCTCGGTTGCTAGTGCCGATTCGTCGCATATGCTCATATTTGCGCATGGGTAAAAAATGCTTCTAAATTTTTAAGGTGCGGACACCAATAGAGATGGCGTAAACAAAATACGAGTGTGTGGGACCATTTTTTCAATGGCAAAAGCCAGGTAGTTTAGGCGGAACGTAGTTGACTGGTACGGGATTTGGTGGAAGAGTGGGCACAAATAGGCACCGATTCTGCCTCAACTGGCTCACCTACAAAATTTTTTAATCGGAGAAAAATATCCTTTAGCACTAAAAATCTATAAAAACTTTTAACGACTCTGATTCTTTTATTGGTGCTCAAATCTCACGCCCTTTGCCGCTTACAAAAAAAGAACGCTTAGGAAGGCCAGCCTGGTTTTTGTTTTTTTTTGGATAACCCTTTCGGTCTTTGGAGAAAGATTGATGCCAGATCGTACGACCACCCCTTCCCTCCTGGTTTTATACATATATGACCCCCGCTCTTCTCTTCGATTCCTTCCACTTCATTAGCTTGCGTTTGAGTTTAGGATCAATGCGAGAGGAATCTACAAGACTTTACAAAGTGCGAGTTTTTATTTGTGTTAATGTATCATTTATTCTACGCGATCAATCTCCGGTCACATTATATTTTGCATTAAGCCATACGATGGTCTTTCATTTGTAAGTTGTTCATCAGGTATTAGGATGCCTAAGAGGAGGAAATACACATTTTACCTAAAGGTAAACGACATGCAGCTCTAAAAGTTCCAAATACGTTTTCCAGTGATAGGGAACGAATTAATTTATAGCCTACGATAGTGAAACTCCTTCCTAAACAGAGGCAAGGAGTTGGAATGTGGTAGGTGGCGGACATTTCAGTGGGATACTGTGCTAGAAAGGCTACCTTAAATCGCCAAGAATTATTGAAAATATATAGATTGCATTTTATTCAGAAATCATATATTCTATTAGTAAAGTACTAGTAAAGTACTAGTATTAGTAAAGTAAAGTACATTCTAAATCCTTTTTTTCCGTAAAATTTCATGAATAGCTTGCGAATTAGTGTTTGGAGAAACTTCTTTCGAGTTTTTGCTTCTCTATTAAGGATTCCGTCATATAATTCTCTAGGAAAAATACGCTGATTGATAACTTGAAACATGTGGAAATAATTAAACATGTATGAGTTGATTTAAAATCAATATGAAATGAAATTGCAATAATTCAATTCATATGCGGTTAAAACTGTTGAATTTTATTTCATTTCCGGACTCCAGATAGTTCTGGTAGACATTTATTCACCTTACTGAGCTATTTCGTACACTAGTGTTTTGGAAAGGTATTAAGCAACATAAGATAATAAATTTATATCCTTGGAAAAATAAAATCGTTTGCTCAAAATAATAAATCTAAGTTGAATGCTTGTCTGTCATCCGTGGTAAATTGAACGCCAGCAATAATTGGTGTTCTTAGGTAGTGTGTTTTCTTGTGTTATCTCGCTATTTCTGTTTCCAACATCTTCACGGCGCGTGATAACCATGTTTACTTGATACTATCTCAATATCGGAGTGCATGCCATAACAGTAATAAAATCCGTATTTTTTATGCTACTCCAGAGATATTCTGTATTAGTTCAAGCCGTATGAGGTGGTATCAAAGTCCTTCAGTAAATATAAAAATCGACTTTATTCTTCATCTTTTTTATTGAATCAATGATCGAGTTATCAATAAACTCAGTAGATTCAGTTATCAATCATCATTGAACTTTACGTGGGAGGCCTTGCAAACAAGGCGATTTTGATCGATAATTGAATACATTTTATGGTATGATTTCACATATTAAGAAGTTGGACCGGACTATCTACAGATCTTGATCAGTATTTTTCTTTACCGATACCTTTACCAGTTCATAATTTTTTAAGCGTATTTTGAAATAAATTATTTGTATTCTTCTTCACTGTTTTAGAGCAAGAAGGAAACTTATATGTTCGTAATTCACAAGGTTATTGCCAGTTCTCTCTAAATCTTTAGATACAAAAGAAGACATTTCACTTTAAGAGTACGTTAGCTAAAATATTTTTGTGGACAATAGTTAAGGAGCTAGGATTAAAATTAAGTTGCCAGGAGGAATGCCTCTCTTTTTAGACACGAGTACTAGAGAGCATCTCTAAAGATGTCCCATATTGAATGAAAGGAGCGGAAAGAGAAAAAGCAATGAAAACAATTATGAATAAATTGTCGTAGATTTTATCTTCAGTTGTCTTCATGAGTGTTATTAGAATTTTTGTGATCAACGGTTTATAGATATTTTGTAGTTTTTCAAGTCAGACGTGTGCTGGGAGCGTTCATCGAACTTAAATAACACGTTAAACAATTAAAAGCTATGGCCTATGGTTAATTTGACTATGTGAGTAGTTTAACAGTTATTGAATGCTGAAATTTTATCGGCATTGCAACATTTAATCACTACTATTTTACATCTTGCTCTCCACTATAGACATCAATATACTTAGTTATATACTGTTAGTTTTGCTGATAATTATTTTATACACAAATTCGAGATATTTTAAGAGAAACTAAACATTTTAACGATCATTTTAATCTCTGAATCAGTTACTGGCTCTGTACGAGAGGCCAAGTGCCGACATCCTTAAGCCACGCACCGGATCAAGGCTCTAAGCGCAACGATTAACTCGCATGCTTTGACGAAATCCATTATTCGCCGAGAAAATAAGCTAGGGAATAGATTTGAGAAAGTGTGGATAAAATATTATGACCGAGAAAGAAGATCAAATGGAATTATGGGTGGCCCGGAAAATAAACTTGCCGGAATCAAACTTCCCTTCCTTATTGTTCACCAAATTATGCTCGGATTTTTGTTATACCAGAATAACTTACTGAAAAACGTTTCTACAGTTAGAATGTGGATTAATCCGGTTCCACTAATCACAGTCTGACATTAATAGGAGCACGATTTCATTGAACGAGCTTTAAAGCAACCGCAATCAGATCGCGGGATCACTGACCTGCGTAGCCATGGCCGAGGTATTAGCGCCATTTTCGTAATCTCTCAACCAATGGGAAGGAGGGAATGGATTCCAAAACCTGGCGATCGAATGGAATGGGACATGCTGGAATAATAATAATAATAATAAAAAACACAGTCCGACCCCACGTTGAAAACGTCAAACACTTCGATGGCCATTCTGCTCCAAAGAACAACGGACTGAGCGACCGCCCATTGTATGCGCTGCTAGGCAATGGGGGCCATCGCCTTGGGTTCGAGTCTTGTCAAGAGTGTGCAACTTGAGGGGACGCCTGGCGTGAAACAAAAGATTCCCGAAGGTTGGGGAGGGGGGAGGCGGG
>LYUA01000008.1:81935-98804 GCA_002093875.1 Calopteryx splendens
TGTGTGTGTGTGTGTGTGTGTGTGTGTGTGTGTGTGTGTGTGTGTGCGTGTCTGCGTATTGAGTGGTTTGTTTAGGGGAAGATGATGCAGATGAGCATTTGAGACGGGAAAGGGGAAGTTAGTTGTAAAGGAAGCCGTAAATTGTTAAAATGCACGGAGGAATATAAGGGAATGTGGAAGATGATTGGGAGACGTTGATGAGGCGAAAGAAAACACATCCACATGTCTCGTAAGTTTGCTTAGTTGAAAAGCGATACTTAATAGTTCAAAGAAATATTGTGTCTACTTTAATTGCTATATCTACATTCAAAGAGGCCATCTTGGAGCAATTAACATTTAATTGCTGTTAATACTTAGAAGATCCGTAAACTATCACAGGAGAGCGAGAAGAATGAATGTGTAGGAACAGTGTTTGGAGGGGTGCCTCTAGATGAACGAAACAAACATTCGATAAACAGAATTTGCGACTGTAATGGGCTGGATTCAAGAAATGGAGGGGAGATGTATTATAAGAAAAAAAGTAGTATAAACTAGACCTATGCGGCTACAGAGGAAAGGAATTTGGTGAAAAAGGGAGAGGGAGATGCTTGTCGGAGGAAGGAAGGAGGCTATAGATTGGAGGAGGTATAAATGTGCAACAAGCGAGTAGGGAAAAGGAAATGGCGGAGGAGGGGAAAAAGAAGTGGGTGGAGGGTATGAGACGAGGGAAGGGAGGGACAGAGAGGAGGCGGTAAAGGAGTGAGAGCACACACTAAAGTCCGAACCGAGAGTTATTACCAGTGTTACAATCGACGCCGACTTCCCAATACCTTTGGTCTGTGCGTATCGAGGGGGTGGGTGAGCAGGGTAGTAGGAGAAGAAATTGTTGGGAGAGAGAGCTTCGAAGGGGCAAGATCACAACCTCCCTCCCTGAAATATTTCCCTCCCTTTCCATGCTCTCTCTCCTCAACCCCTTCCTAGTTCCCTTCTCTTTCTCCGCCTACATGGATGGAGTAAGAAAAGGAGTTTGGGGTCACTAAGGGAAATTGAAGGGATAAAACATGGTGGCTGCGCTGGGTTGTAGCGCGGGCATGTGGGTAATACAGGGTACGTAAAGCCGTTAATTAATTATTCAGGGAATCCGCGGTTGATAATGACCGTGCCTGGGGTTGAAACGGAATCTGCTAAATCGCTACTTTGCTAAACTTTGCATATGAAGTTTAATAATCTTACTTTAGAAGCTATTAAAATATTGACGGTGAATATATTACAGAATTCCGTTCTAAATAAAATGGTTGTAAAATCTTAGCCTTTATTAGGCACAATTCAAAAATACATGCAAAGTTTCCCTCAATTTATCCCGGCCACCAGCGTTGGCAAAAATATAATACATGTGTGTATTTGAATGGTATCATTTTTCTTTTGAGTCATCAGATTGTGGAATAAATGTTTCTAAACATTCGTGCTCTCAAAGGCTCATATAAAATGGAATTTAGAATAAGATCTATTATAGCAAATGTTATCCATAATGGTATTCCACCAAAATAAAGCCTTATCATTGAATTTTATCAATTCGTCCTATTAAAATGGATTTGATTGCCAAGCTTATCAGGCCTATGTTTAGGGAATAACGTTCTCTGAACTAATAAGAGTGATCATATCTGTTTCAATAATAACAATATACAAGTGGGCTTACATTGATAAGTTATCTCATTATTAAAAATACCTGAATGGAAGGAAGTGGTTTGTAAAGATTAGATGAATTTGTTTGGATGCACAAGGTCTTTGAGCACAAATTTCATCTTAAAAGATAAGCGACCGATTCACCCTTTTGTGGGAAGATAGAATTATGGATAGCGGAATTGGTGCCGTAGCATTTATGATATTTGTAATTTTTAAACCGTTGGAATCCATTTTCCTCCGTCTTGGGTTTCAAGTGTTCCAACTCGAGGGTTGGTTTTTGAGATTTCTCAACTCCCATCACACACTTAGAGGTCACGACAGCGGGATGGCCGCCTGCTTACCTGTGAAAAAAAGGGAGAAGCGGTTAGCCGAATGATAGAACTGATTTACTGCGCACATATTTATCAATGATGACCTCACGCAAAAAACTGAGGAAATAATTCGTCCAGAAAAACCAATATGAGTGAAAACTTTAGAGAGGTTCTTGCAGCAAATGTTTTTAAAGAAATAGGGCTGGCATGTGAGTACCATGGTACCATGGGCATGACTTGCTTGCTTGTTCACGACAAATCTTATGTTATACAAGCAGTGAGCTCAACAATTAGTAATATAAGTCATTCATTGTTTGTCTAAAATCCCAAGTAGTTTATTGGTTTCCTAATAAATAGCATGGTAGTCTGGATGGTTGGGAGTCGAAAGTAACTCCCAGATTTGTACCAGGACGATTCCAACAATTGCCGAGTAAGCCAGCGTGACGTAATTTACTTTCTATGGGAGGGCAGAAAAATTATCGCAGTAGTGTTTTCAACGTGATGTCTATAAGATCCACATTTTATGGGATTTTGGTAACAAAAAATAATAAAATTAGAACTAAAAAAACTTTTAATTGAGTTTTCCAATAAATAGTTACAAACTTAGGCAACCCAATCAATTTTACTATCATACCATGGATATTTGCAAGGAAACTATTCCTTGTCTCGGTTACATCATTCGAGAGCGAAGGAATATTCCCACGCATGATCAAAAGTACTAAAAATATACAAACATCCGTTTTTCTCAGTTGATATTAAAACAGAGAAATAGTCTTCGTCTTTTACATTTTGATAAAGTGGCATGCATTGATACCATTTTGAAAAACTCCCGATGGCACACGGGGTTGTTTCGTCCATTTTTACAACTATAATTGAGCCACCACGTATGCACGGCGAGTGGCCAAGAACTATTTCCAAAACAGTATTTTCATGACACAAGATAAAAGTAAACGTAAATGATATGAAAATTTCACATTAATACAAGTATACTGAATGTGAGTCATCTCGCAATGTATTTTAAAATTTTTGCTGTTTGAATGGTCGCTAGTCATTCGTAAAAATGAAAACAAATTATCGAACCCGTTTCCCGTTACATCCACTAAACATTTTATGCACATTTTTTTCTGCCGACCTCAGAGTTCACTACGTTGAGTTTTTACTTAATACCGTTCAGGTGTCGCCACTGAGTTTCACGAGCTACCAAAGACGGCAAGCCTTCACTTTAAAAAATCTGAGTACTTCCTCAAATTATTTCAATTTTTATACTGATCCGTACGATAGGACCCGATCTATAAATGTCATTAAGGATGGCAATTTTTTAACCGAGGTTTGTCCGCGCAGTTATGAGAAAGATTCTGAAGTATCGTAAAGATTACCTGTCGGCTATCTAAAGGAAAAAAAATTATGTAAGGTCATCTGAAAACTTAGGTGCATTGCGGAAAATCTTCTGATATATTCTTGATTCTCACACCTCATTAGGACACTCTACTTCATTCACAGTGACCTATGAATGGAATGTAAAGTTAAACTCAGTAATTAAGTTGCCGTTGTATATAACCGTAAGTGAAATATGCATTGCAAACAGCTCATGGGTGGACATCAAATGGCGATGAAAATTCGGTCACCTTTAATAAGTCTAATATTTCTGGAGTGCAAATTCCCGTTAACTGATCTTGAATAACTCTTCAATATCCATATATTTCCCCATTACGCCTCTAAAATCCATTAAAATTTGGCAAAACGCTTTCTTTTTAATCGGTTTTGGGGATTATGAATTTACCCAACAACCATGATAATTTTGTTTTAAACTTCCATGTGGTCTATAGTGAAAATATTTACTTTATAGGTCTGTGCGAGAAAATATTTGGCATGGAAAGGAATCGGATAGGGAGTTCTGGCAAACGGATTCAACCACGTTCAGTTTGGATGATTCTTTCTCTCACAAATCTCCAGTAATGTGCTTAGCTCCATGAAAAGTCTGTCGCGGGATATCCCACAGTTTTATTTCGAAGATATTTTATCGAGGGCACAGAAATTTCAATGCTTCCTCTGTTTTTGCAAACCGATGGGACCACATTGTGGCGGAAAGTCTCGGGAAAAGACTCACGCCGTAAGGCAACGTCTCCAGACGGGCCAGGCAACGACGCCCGCTGAATTCATGATGGCGCTACATTCCCGTCATCGGGCGATGACGATTCCGTATTCGCGGAGAATAAATTCTGTCGCCTTCGGACTGCGGGACGCGTAATAGCTGAAAAATGCGAATGGAATTATGCTGGCGATGGTGAAGTAAGCCCTGGAGGTGGGTGGATTTTGCGAGGAGTTGGCGTGGTGAGGCCATAATGAGATGGGAGATTGAAGTGCGGTGTCTATGGGAAATGACTGTTGATGGTTGCGGGTAGAGCGGAGGAGGGAGGTGAGTTGGCTTCTTGTTGGAGGAGGGAATGAATAAGAGCGAGAGGGGAGGAGGTCGTAGTTATAGATTGGAACTAGATGGGCTTCTCGGAGAGCATGCGTTTCGACGAGGGGAAGATTAGATGATTTTTTGAAGTACTTAGAAAGGAAGCGATGGGAAAAGGCGAGAGAAAACTAATAAGAGACAGGGGGATAAAAAATGAAATTTTGAGGAGAGGATATATTATATCTCCAAATATTTTTTTACATTTTATTCTATGCGAGTGCTAGTTCAAGACATGGAATCGTTGCCTTGCTTAACGATCTAGTCTCTCACTGCAGGATTTTACAGTGGTTTCAGTATTCTAGTTTCTGATGTTTTTTTTACTTTACTCTTCTGTGCGGTTAACACTGGATGCTTTTTTTTATGACTATTCGAACACCATCGCCGAATTTCTTATTATTTTAATTTTTCTGAGCGTCAGACTTGTTCAAATTATCATCGCAACCGTGGCGGTGATTGTGACCTGTGTACTTTGCTATGCCGCGCTCGTTACACCGCGTCACAGAACTGAGAGATTATTCACTTCACAGAATTCACTTTCACAGAATTATTCACTTCCTACGTCCGTGTAACGGTGGAATGCGATGCTCCAATAATAATATCTTTCAGTGCTGACGGGACGAAGGGAGTTATCGATGCATGTGCTGTCGTGGGGGGCATAGAGAGGACCATGGTGCTAGTAGCGAACCTCAAGAACTGAATTTCTTACAGGGAAAGTGATAGACGTCACCTTTGATGACTTGGGACTGTGGCCTGTGTTGAGATTCATCGATTTCGTTTTTTATTCCTCGATGGGGTGTGTAGATTTATCTTTCTGGTTCATCATCACCGATGGCCAATACTTTCGTCGGAGGTAGGCATAGATGCTTTGTACCTACACTTTGCAACCCAAAGGGCCAACGGAAGAACGTGAAGAAGAATAGACGTGCTTGTGGTCCTACAGAAAGAGAAAGGGTCGAACAGTCGTTGGAGATGAGGGCAGGAAAGGAGTGGAATGAGAGATCATTGTGTTGAAAGACCGTCTATCAAAAGGCAAGGGAGCGTATGAATGTCGAAGGATGAGGGACTGCCGAGAGGAGGAAGTGCTCCCGAGAAGCGAGAGTACCTACTTCAATGGTGTTAGAGCAGCCGGTGCGGAAAATACGGCAGTGGGACGTTTTCCATTCCGGTGAGTGGATTAGAGGGTTTGTGAGGAGGAGAACAAGTGAAGAGTGAGGATTGATGATGACTGGGAAAGAATAAGGGCAGTGACCGCGATCACACGAAGCGGACGAAGGAAAATGGTGGAAAAAATGGCGACACTCCTACTTCCAAGCTGAATAAAGGCTGAACGGTGTACGTATTAAAACTACGAATTTTCTGATCCGAGCCGAAATATTTCAGTATTTATTGGTATAAGCTAGGTTATATTCTGTCACGTAAATAATTCACTAACGCATATGAATATGCAGGTGTGTGTCGTGTAGTTGCTTTTTTAGTGAATGTGGCACCACGTACATAAAATAAACTCAATATTTCACGGGAAGAATATCTCATTGCAAATACCTACTGTACCTTTATTTTTCTTAATAAAATTTTCTCACGATAATAATGATTACTTGCTCTTTTGAAAAGGTGCTACTAGTGAGTGAGGAGTCGTCACTTGATTTAATTTAAATCAGAATTATCCAAAAAATGGACAAAAGCATTCCTTCACAGTGAGGATAATTTGTACAAATATACAATCATTGGATTAATTGTAAACGTAAGATTCTTTTGTTTTGTATTCTCTGAACTTGAAATCGGTGCATTTACGTGTGATCTCTCTGATGACTATAGAAGTTTTTCCTTCGTTAAACACCCACATGACAGAGGACGCTGAATGTAGACCGGGAATAAGATATGCCCCATTAATATAGTGAGGAAGCAAAGGGGAGAAGAATAAAGATATATTCCTCTGTCCTTGAGCCGTCGCCTGATTTGACTCCGTATTTCTTTCCCCTTTTCCGTTCCGAGACAACCATTGTTATGAGCGAAGCATCCCACCGGGGTTTGAAAACGTCTCCCTGACAGCCTCCTCCCATTCGATTGACATGTCTACTATCGCTGGATGCCATCTACCTTCCTCCCTTTTCTACCCATCCTCTCGTTTTCTAAAACCCTTCTTCTTCTTTCCCTATACCACAATTGTCACATAGTCCTTATCTCCGTACTGCTCTTAAGGAAAACAAGGAAAAAAATATAAAATCGCCCCATTTTTCCGAAATTCTATTAAGGAAAAGCAGATTGAAATGTGCTTCGGAGAGTTCTCGACCCACGTGTTCACGGGCTTTGGAAAAAAGAAAATTTTGGGGTGTTCCCCAATTATTACTAGATAAGTTAAATAGCAATGGAATGAGGTTGTCTACCGTCTTAAGGTTAGACGTGTGGTAAAATTCTCCTAAGTACTTTGCTACATACGTGACGCTTCTTTCGTTTCTTCCGTTTAGTCTTCCTTCTGTCTCGTCAACCTACTGGGATACTTTGTCATGAAATAAGGAAATGAAGAGGGCTGGTGGTTGGATGTTTGCATCCCCGACTGGTCTTTGATTTTGTAACTTATGCCCACCCACCAAGGCGGAATTTCATTTTCTGTGCGAAGGGGAGCGAAAGGAAAGAGGGAGACTCGACGGGCCCAAGATGGAGAGAAGGCCGCGTGTCCTCGTGGGCCAAGACGAGTCGCATTGGTCTTTCAGTCACGTGCTGATCGCGTCGGTTTTATTCGACCGTCCTCGTCCCCCTCCCCCTATTTCCTTTGTCGGCCTGTAATCTTGGTTTAAAGGGCAGTTTGTTATTGCTGGTTAATGTGGCTCGGAGGACGATGGGTACAGCAAAGATAAAAAAAATATATACTGGCTTACTTAGGCAGGAGCCAAGTACGGGCCTCTTTTTTTACTTGGCCCTATTTCCACTCTATACAAACAATTTTTCAACTATACATGGATGAAATGTCTAAAAGATGCCTCTTTTCTACGGAAATTAGCGTATATGATCTCTTATTTCGATCTAGGTTTTGTTCTTTTTGAGATCAAGGGTGCTCGAGTACACGCAACCAACCGAATTTAACCTGATTTCTACGTTACGGTGTCCTCATCTATCTACAGCGCATATTGAAAGACAACGTTATAGTATTGAAGTACGTCTAGAAAAAATATTGCCAAATGATATGAATCTAAGAAATGAAACTTAGCGGCGGTGGTATTCTTAAGCTATAAAAGTCAGAAATCACCGACTGATTAGTGCATTAAACTAATTAATTAGTGCATAAAAATATATAGAATTCATACGAAAAGGAGGGTCAAATATCGCCCGAGGGGCTAATGGAGACTGAATTGTAGTTCAGGTACTGCTTTTCCATGTGCTGTGTCATCATGTAGTACCTCTTCCACTATAACTATTCCAGGTGTGGTCAAATACCGGCTTCAGATCCGCATGCGATTTTATTTAACACAATATATATCTCTCAGAAATAGCGTGGTCAATATTTTGATTATCTTTACACTTACGCAACCTACTAATTCACGAATAGTCGTGACTATCGGAACTGCATAAGACAGTCGTGTGTGACTCAAAAGATTAATAGTGTGGTCGTGCCTGCTATTTATTTGGAGTTTTGTAGTTCCTTTGGCTACTGACAGCTTTTCGTATTGTAATTAAATTAATGGAAAATCATTAAGATATATTTAAAATGTTCAAATGATGATGTCATCATTTTGAGAAAATATGGTGTATGCCACATATCTCTTACGGATAAGTGTAGGTAACACGTAGCGCATCAATCATGCTTGGGCAGATACTTGATGAGGCTTTGGTTGAGAAGTAGGTGTGCAGGATAGACTTGGCGAGAATAAAAACAGGATCTGGGGAGATGTAAGGCGGCTTTGAGTACAAGCTATATGGGTGGAGAGCGCTGATCATCGGTTAAGACCAGAAATCCGAGCGTTTGTACCCATAATAGCCGTCGGACCTTTTAAAGCGACCACACATGCGCTTTGCGTGGAAAAAAAGAGTGCAGAATATGTGCTGAATATCGATATAGTATGATGGCCTGGATGCATAAAAGATCGCGAAGTAGAGAATGGTCAGCTGTTAAGATCGCATCATTAAAAACTACAGTATTAATATAATCCTTTACATGTACTTGAATTGAAAGAAAAGCAAAAGACGTAAGAAATTACTTCGGGATTATATCATAATAGATTTTCAGAAATGATTAATTTCAGGAATTTTATTTTTTAGAGTAAGCTCTGAAATGAAACAATCAAAATGGCCATTCTGTAAATCATTATTGTTTAATTCAAAATAATTAAAACCCTTGCCGTACCTAGGGTTTATAAAATTAACATGCTGCGTAGTAGAAAATTCAATCAAGTAGGGAATTTTATGAAAAAAGATTATTGGTTTTTACTTCCCTTCATTTCCTTTCATGTATACCAGCATTCTAGAATATAACAATTTACTTAATCATTAACGTAACAAGAAAGGATAAGATGTGTAGAGTATAAAGTACACCAATAGGGTCAATCATATAAAGTACACGATCCCAACAGATGTAGACCGGTCGTTCTCAAAACGGTGTTCAGACGATTTGAAATGCATGTAGTTTTAGTCTAATTTTCCAGTCCAGAATTTTTACAGCGTAACATAGCGAGGAAGACCATTGAAATACTTTGTCCCTAGTTCTATTTTAGATCAGTTTTCTTATTGTATAGGCTATCCATCAGAAACCTGCCTTAACCGGTAGATTGCCATTAATAATTCTTGTAGCCAACGGCGATTATAAACAGGGGAATCTCTAACAATACTTTACCCATTAGACAAAGGAATGGAGTTAAATAAATCACGACGGAAAGATATCTTCATATAATAACGTTGTTAAAGTCAAACGACGGGAGAGAAAAATTGTGGGCACTTAAAGTTAAAACAAACGAAGGGATAACTTTCTGTTGGGCTATACAACTATTTACTAATTGCTTTCATAGCACCAACTCTTAGCAATTTGTTTTCCTTAAAGACTTCTCCGTCCTTTTACGATTCGACTGAATAAATGATCCATTAAATGAGTTATTACATTCAGCTCAAGGCAGTCCAAAAAAGGGAGAGGAAACACGCAAATCGTTTGCATAGTTTATATATTGTATGGCATCTTACTGCGGATACATTTTTTATGTATAAAAATAAAAAAGGTGTCGGCCAAAAAAATAACGTCTTTGTACATCCTGAGTTAATTATTCTTAATTCATTTCTTTATTCCATTGGAGTCATTATATAAAAAATAATTTTGAATCTAAATGGGAGTGCCGGAATTTTAAAAATTTCATGGTTGGATTCCTTCAGCGTTAGTGTACAAATTCTCTTAATTAAATTGTTTTTGGACTTTAATGACTTAACTTTCAACACGGATCCCCGAGATTTAATAGACTGGTGCATTTGAAAGATAAAAAATTTGTAATTTCTTTCGTTTCTGTATTTTTATAAAAAAACCTCTAATTAGCATCCGATACACCTTCCTTTATTAGACTTCTGCCGATATGAAAAGTTCTTTTTTCAACTTCTCTGTGGTTATAAATTGCAAGAAAGAAAAATACTTATGAGGCTTGCCGAAAAGCTGAGTACGAAGACGAGTACGAGTACTGAGTACGAGTAAGAAGAGTAGAAGAGGTGGATGGTGGTGGTCTGAGTACGGGGTCTGGCCCACTCTGACCGGGCAAGTGAAGCCTAAAAGTTTAAAATGCAGAGAAGGTCCGATCAGACGAAAAGAAATTTTTAATCAGGTTATAAAAATTACGCATTTCCTCTTCAGTAGAGCGAAGTTTTACATCACGCTTATTCTCAGTCTCTCAGTTGTCCTGCGGAGTCCGAGCGAGGGTTCATAATCATCAAAGACATTTTCTTTGAGAGAGCGACTCTTTCAGTGACCCAACTAATCAACTAACTGCTCCTAAAAGCCAATGCTCCGCCTATTGGTCTATCCCATTACGTTAAACAAGGAATTATAAAAGGCCATCGTCATGTTTTTGAACACAAAATAATCCAAAAAGAAAAAGTCAAACTAGCACCACCCTCATGAAATTGTTTTATTCTCTTTTAAAGGAATGATGTAACTGTATGCAATAAGACCTTCGTCTAGTCATAGATGTATTTTGTTTGAATATTAGAAGAATATTCGAAATGAGATTTAAAACTTTGGTAGAAGCCATGAAATATCTTCTTGCTCCCATATCCCCGTGCTTATGTAAGGCCAGACCAAGTCCCGGTTTCCGCCGGTCGAGCTGGTTAGTATCCGAAGAAAGAAACTACCGGACAAAGTATCTTTATCATGAGCAGGCGAGTTCTATGATAACAATAGGGGTTTATAAATAGCAGAATGGTATCAATGGCCAATATTGCCAATATTTCAATATTGGCCATTGATAACATTATGCTATTTATTTACCTCGTGGCCAAACAAGAGGTCCTACATAATATATAAATAGGGGTTTAGCTAAATATATGAGTGGATGATTTGCGCAAACAACTAAAGTACCTCATAAATGTTTAAATACATATTGACTTAAAAGTATACTATGTGAATTAAAATAGTAAATGACGTTATTCCGGACTAAGCCGTTAGTTAAAGAATTCAAATAATGCAGTACTCTGGTCAATATTGAAAAATACCGGTCTCAAATTCGTATATTGGTATAGTTTTGCCCAGCATGAATTGCAGATTTTATGTCCAGTCTGAATTCACGATATTTCGGTTTTCAGAGAGTGTATAGAGCATCACAGATTTTCGTTAATATAATCTTTTTTGATTTACTTCAAGCATAACATAGTCGCTGAATCTGTAGAACTGATTGCTGCTACCTACTGGGATGTCGCCGATTTAACATTTAATTTTAACTCTAATCCTCCTTCTGACTTTCCTGATGTGGCAGCAATTTGTGAATTGAGGTCGTATGAATAAGATATTCCTTTCCTCCCGTTGATAAATCTGCAATTGGCAATATTTGCGGTCGCAATTTAGGTTCATTCTATTTAGGGACGCTTTTACCATAACATTTGAGCCAATTTGCCGAAGATGGTTGTTGTAAAGGACGTCAAACACAAGTTACGAAAGCTACCTAGCTATCATTTGAGTCGACATGACCTCCTTCTGAACCCGTTATTCCGTGAATGGTTTATACCTAAGTCTGCATATGGATGCTGTTGTTGCGGTTGCCATTTCTATGAAATCAGGCTATGCTGAAAATGGTTGTCGACTAGCATGAATAGATTTTATAATGATCTAGCACTCGGCTGTGATTTCAGCTTAAGTCGGAAAAAGACGTTTAAGCGAAGTAATTTCTCAATCTTAAGGAAAGAAAGCATGTGGTAAGCATAACCTCATTCCGAAGGATAATTTTGCAATATTAAAATCCACCCAATCCTTAATGTTACCTATTATTCTGATTCCATATATTCAATGAGACAATCAATAAGTAAAGGAGAAATAATTTGCCTATATTCACTACAATGCTGACACTAAGAGGTCTTTAAATTTCATTGACATTCATTTTCATTTAATGGCTTTCAGCGGTGACCATTGGATCGATAGTTATAGTAATATACAGTGATGCGGAAAAGAGGGAGCAGTAGTATTAAACAAAAACTTTGGAAGAAGATTAGTAAACATAAAACAAGCAAGTGACATTATTATTATATTAAGCGTGGTGGAAAAACCAAAGCGAGGATATGGAGATATTAACAGAGACAGAATGTAATTATTTCGCTGTACAGTAATGTAAAGGAATGGAAAAGCCTCGTGTATTATCAGGGATATGACAGGAAAAGCACTAACCGAAGCAGAAGAGATTCAGGTTCGATGGAAAGAATATACCTATTATGGTAAAAACTTCGCCAGTAAGGCAATAATTAGAGTATACGATATCGATGAGAATAGCTGAAGCCCAGGAATACTTGATCGCGAAATATAGAAGGCATTAAAGGAAATTATAATAAAAAAGCGGTTGGCGAAACTTACCTCCCGAATTATTTAAAGGTTTAGGAAAAGGCGGAAGAAATAATTTTAATGGACTCATTCGCAGAATTTACGAGGAGAGAATTTAGTCAGAAAACTTCGTTAGATTTTATTAATTCCTATCTCAAAAATGGGTAAGGCAGAGAAGAAGTATGTGAGTACCATAGGTTGAATTCGTACGCAGTGATGATATCGTAGTATGTACTTAAGATCATTGATAGAAGGATGGAGAAGAGAGCAAACGATTACTTAGGATGGATGTTGGAGTTTCGGAAGCGTAGATGTAGAAGTAGTGAGAACACTGATAAAGAGTAATATAGAATACAAACAGGATGTACACGTAACGCATATGTTTATTTGTTCGGATAGGTGGTTTATCCGAAATCTGTAGATTTCTCAGGCTGCATAGGTGAAGATTGCGAATGGAGAATCAGGATCGGCAGTGATAGGCAGGTGGGTGAGGCAGCAGTGTCCATTATCACTCGTGCTTTTCAACGAATACGCGGAGGAAATGGTAAGAGAAGTAAGGGAAATGCTAGACGTAGGAATGAATGTTGGTGGGTAATTCATCAAGTTTGTTAGATTTGTGCGTGATCAAGCTTTAATTAGCCGATTAGTCAAAGGATTACAACAATATATGAAGACACTACGGAGGCAATGTAATAGATATGGTATGAAAACCAATGAAAAGAAAAGAAAGGTGATGTTCACAAGAAATAGGAATGCTAAGATGTAAATTAAAGTTGGAGGGCATAGGTTAGAGCACGTAGTACAGTTTACTTATTTAGGAAGTGGTTTGGAGGAAAGTGGGCAAAGTGGTAAGGACAGTAAGAGAAGATTTGCATTAGGTAAAGAAGATTTTAACAAGAGAAAGGAGTTAATGATAGGGAACTTGGAAAAAGGTGTAAAGAAAAGATTAGTGAAGACGTTGATACGGAGAGTAGTTTAGTATAGCTCCGAAACTTGATTGTTGAAGAAGAAGGAGGGTAGGTTGGATGCTTTTGAGATGTGGGTTGGGGATGATGGAATAGTGAAATGGACGGAAAGGAAAACGAACGAAGTAGTTGTGGGAGTGGTAGTGGTGGAGGGAAGGTTGTTGGGAGAAATTCTGAGAAGACAGGAAAAGTGGATACTGGGAGTATTGTGTGACAGTGGATTGTTAAAAACTGTGATAGAGGGGGGTGTTAGGTAAGCGAGGTATAGGTAGGAAAAAATTAGGTATGTTGGACGGAATGAAGGGAGACAGAAAGGACGCGGAGCTGAAGAATGGCTTATTATATTGCGGGGTGTCTCGGTGCTGAGTGTCATTAAATAGAACCCAGAAGTGTATCAGTGGTTAGCCCCTGTATTCCTAAAAAAACTTAACTCTATCTAGACTACCATTGAGGAGGATGGAATGTAATGAATACAAAGTATTTGCAAAAATTAAATAGGTACTCGATGAGGTAATTATTTTCTTAGCATGCAATTTTTATCTATTTACACTAAGAAATGCGATACAAAGGGCATTTATATAAACGGGCTGCTCTTTGAAATCCACCCGATAATGTTATTTCGGACGCCCATCTTTGCTTAGATATAATTTTCGATATAAGTGGATTGGTGTTAACCTGGTCCTCGGTCGTTGAAATCACCGACTTTTCTTGCATGCATTAATGAGTAGTTTTTCATTACATTGCTAGGCTACCGCCTAGAAAGTATAGTGGAGCCATCGACGATGCTTGACGTGGTAGGGGCAGGAAAGCAAGGTGGAAGAGAAAAGAGGGTGGATGCTTCCAGTCTAATGCTATGAATTATTATAATCCGACGTCCCGCCAAAACCGGTTGGTCGACTTTTTAAGACACCCCCCCCTTTCCTTACCCTTCTCCCTCGGTCTCTCCAACACAAACTTACACACCCATACCACGGCCAACAAAAAAGTGTTACCTTGATCGCCATTGGCGGAGGTTCCAGCCGTCTCGAAACCACTCCATTCCCCTCTCCATCCTTCCAACCCTCTCCCCCCTAAAACCACTCCTCATGGCCAGACTCACAACGCATCGATACATCTCTCAGCATCACCTTCCCTCCATATTCCTCCCACCTGACCATCTTCCTCGCTCCCCCCTCCCTCCTGCCTATCTCATCCCACCTTCCCTCATCCTTCGTTCCAAGCACTATGGGTGGGTTATGACTCTAATAATCTACGGATCCACCCGCCTGGCCATTGGTCCGGAGGTGAGACGAGTTGGAAAAAAAATCTAGGGAGGGTCGGAATTTTTCGGTGGTGCCAACCTGTCTTGAGGCCCCTCCTTCACTTCGTCCCGAGACCCTCGAGGGTCCCCTCTCTTTTCCATTCTTTTTTTTTTCTTTCTTTCAATTCTTCGCCCACTCCACCTCGTGAGCGATGGCCCAAGCTCCGCCCTTCCCCTCTCCCACAATAACTCCTCCTGCCTCCGCCCTTGTTATTGCCTGCCTCCTCCCCCTCCCAATTATTCCTCCCACTCTTCCTCATGCCTTTCCTCCTCCTCTCTCCTAGTCATTCTTTCCCCTCCCCCTCTTTCTGCCGCCACGCCTCTCCCCGCCAACCCCCAGACAATCGGCCCTCCCCACTTCCATCCTTTTTTATATCGCATTATTTTTGTCTCTGCTCCTCCATCATCGATCCAAACTCACGCAGTCTCCAGCTCTTTCTGCTCTCCTCCCCCCTTTGTCCTCTTCTCACGTGTTTTATTCTATCCCTTTGGTTCCATTTTTCCCCCTTTACATCCATCCCACCTTGTCCCTTACCTGCCTTGCTGTCTCCCTCTCGTTCTCAGACCGCTAAACGCCCGCCTATTCCCTTGGCTTGGGTTTCCTTTGTTATCTTTTCGGTTCCTTCACAACCCGCTCCCTATCCCCATCATACATCCCTCCTTTAACACCAATTACCCATCCCTCGGCCCTCATTCCCTCCCCTCACAGTCCTTAAAGGGTATAAATGCCAGATTCTTCGCCTCCTAAACTCACTCATACCACTTCCATGCTCTCTCGTCACGGATCCCCATGGTGGTGAAGTTGTGCTTGCGTTAGATGGGTTCATTAAATTACGTTTTTTTATTTTGACGCTCATGATCTAATTGTATGCTCTTTTATGCTACTACTCCTTTTCTACTCTCATTAAGTATGTTTTAAAACCTTTCGGAAATGATAACCCGATTCCTTTCTTATTTCTTCTAAAATTGGTAATAAGAATGATTTTGATGAAATAAATCAGTTCTCTCACAGCCAGAGATCATAATTTCCTGACTTCACTTTTTGTGGAATTTCATTTGCTGTGAAGAGTTCGCTTCAGCTTATACTTCAACCAGTATTTTCGAGAATCGAATCGGAGAATAGAATAATTTTGACAATGTTTTTAACACTTTTATTTAGAGTTCAAATAATTTTTTCAACGTGAATGATGTAAGCGTAATATTTCGCCAGTAAGGATTTTGGAATTTATTTTAATTATTACCTGCGGTTTAATTTCAGGAGTTTCTTTAGTAATACAGATTTGAGGAGGTAGTGAGATCTTTGATGGATAAGCTCTTTGAATTCCTGACTCTTTTATGCATTTTGTCTCTTGGTTTTACCGATTTTTCAAGAAGAAATTATGACTTATGATTTTTATATAACGGAACGAAATCGATGAATATGATGATTAGTGCGATGAGACTTTTGCTTAACTTTTCACGACTAGACTTAGCATGTTAGAAAACCTGGAAAGTTCATAATAATGCTTGATATATTAGTATTTTCCCACACCCTGTTGGGTTTAACGAGGCGAAACGAAATTAACCAAATCTTAAATTTACGGAGAAATATTAAAAAGCCAAAGCAAAAAACTTGGATTCGAGCAGTAATTTAGGGAAATTCCGACTGAACACATTTTACTGTCTACCCATGAACGTTTTTATTTTATAATCACATGCCATATATGCACCTTTTTGTGTTTTTTATTTAAATTTTCTCTTTATACAACATTTTGTTACTTAGGGGTTAATATACGTAGGTACTAATTATAAGACTCAGTGATTCGGACATCGAGTCGGAGTAGTTTAGCATGCAAAAACCTTTCATTCATAAAGTTCAGTTTCAGTGTTGAGCCTTGCTCATCTCTTTCATTCCACCTTTTCCTTCCGTCCTGTTCTCATCGCTCCTTTCTCTGTTCCATATCCCGCCTTCGAGATCGACTCATTCTTCCTACCATTAAAGCCTTATCTTTACCGTCACAGCGTGCATCTAAAACACAGGCACGAACTTGAATGCTATTATCCACCTTGAATCTTTCACTGTTATGCATAAATATATATATATATATGCATGCGTGTGTGTATACATATATACGTGTGTGTATATATATATATATCGCCGAATGGCTTCTTCATATCATCTGAACTATATATATATATATATA
>LYUA01000008.1:99785-109943 GCA_002093875.1 Calopteryx splendens
AAACTTCAAATCCTATCCCCTAGCTACTTATTAGTTCGCCACATTTTTGAGGTATCCCAATCGATGTCTTTGCCTTAGTACTTTCGTGAACAGATTAATTCGTCGCGGTAGCTCCGCGCCTGCAGGAAATAATCAAACCCCATAGCCAATTTTGATATAATTACGCATTTTTCATGCCGTTCCTCGTTTGAGAAGATTGACCTTGAGGGAGTCTCTACTCAACATGGCGCATAAAATAACACACGCTTTTTCTCTTTGGTTTGTAATAATATGAAGTGGACGATACGGAAGGCTTTCCCGTCATCCCTAATCTTTACCCAGCTTTATGGTTTTGAAGAACTTCGTAAGGGGATTGACACAAAAAATGGGCTTGTGCTTTTTTGTATCCTGGATTTTTTCGGAGATTTTTTTATTACACCTCCTCCTCCTCACTCTCTTCGGCGGTAAGATAAGAAGGACAGGGAACCTTTTGGCCCTCGGAATGAAGTGACTATAAAACTTTGAATTCTACAAGGGATTCACTCGTTCACATCCAGTCAACGATCTTCTTGGGTTAATTGGGGTTGATAGCGACTCATGGTAAAAGGACTATGGGTCTTATAGTTAATGGTGACCCTTTTCTTCGGTGGTTTGTATGGTTATTCATAAAGCCTCGGAAATGTTTATTAGATTCCTTCTTCAAGATGCCATTTCATCATCACCTCTGAAAAGGTTACGGTTACATGTCATCCTTATCTCTAAAAGAGGCAATCGAGCGTTTGAAGCTATGTCAAAGGAATCTTTCGGTTGGAATCCATTTAGCCTTGGCATTGCATAGTAATGGACGTTAGATTGTCGAAGTTAAGATCTCTATTTTGACAGAAAGTTACATGACGCTGTGATCGTTTGTCATTAAAAAAAATCATGAATTCCGAAGAAAAATACCTTATTTTTTCTTTATTGTAGGGATATCGAATTGCATGGTTTCATCCTTCCCCAATTTCTGCTGATGAATCCATATGAAAAGACATGTTAAATAATTTTTTTATTTTAATTTTTCTAATTGCAAAATATGTATAAATCTGTTGGTAATTTATAAATAATTACTTTTTTTACCAGCATATATTAACTAAAGCCAATACTAGGATAGGAGAGATCTCTCGAGATTAACATGGTTTTCTGAGAGACAAACACTTGCTTAGCAATATGCTGTCAAGTTCTACTACCATCAAATCTTTTAACTTACGCTGTTTTCCCTTTCCATTGAGCAGCGTTAAGGCTTAGTAATCTAGAAAGATTGCGAGGGATATAGATTTTTCTACAAAATCAAATGATCGAGAAAAATTTCTTTGGATTGAATTTGCATTAATTTGAAAGCTGAACCACTAGCATGAAAGAATATTAATTTCAGAAATCCGTGAGAGAAAAGCCGCCCAAATTAATCACCACTGTGACCAACGTAAACTAAGGAAACATAATGAAGATCAACGATTCATTCATTGGGGACCTCTGAAGAAAAAACGGACCATTTTATTCGGTTGAATACCAAGCTTCTTTGACTGGAGGGGCTGTTTTATTCAAATGCAGGTGTGGGTAATAAATTTGAAATTATACCAAGGTAAAGCACTCGAGCATATCTTTTATGACTCCCGACGTATCCTGGCTTCGGCTATAAAAAATTCCAATAACATCTTAACGACCCCAAGACTTCTTCTTTCCCCCATCCTTCCAGTGAGACACTATAAATACTCAATTTTATTTTTTACGAACGAGACGTTTTTGTGATAAACATCGTCAGAGGAATCAGGTTACATATCAAAGGAGAACCAATTATGATCCTCTTGAGAAGTGTATGTGGATCTATTCGTTACATTTTTTCTAGACAACCTCGTCTAGTTAGGAATTTTAGCTTGACGTTGAAACAGCTGGATGACGAAGCAGGAAATGACTATCACTAATTTCTTCCGCTTTACTTCATCTAAGTAAATGTCGAAAACATTTATTCAATGGGTTTCTGATAACAAATGAATCTAATAAGGGAAGAGATAGCATTCACATGTGAGCTTCACGATTCTCGCCGTTTCAGATTTCACATACGATCTTTCAAAATATTGCTTGTGATTTTGAGATTCAGAAAACTTGGCTTTTCGTATGTCAACGCAGGGGTTGATATCCATAATTTTCACTTTGTAATTGGATTTGGAGGGAGCGAATAATATTTTAGCTTTCCCACCTGAGAATAGGTACGCTCACTAAAGAATAAGGGCACTCTTTATTTCTCAGTGATATAAAATATAATTTTTTGCACTATCATAAAATACATTTAGTGAAATAAACTTAATTTTATACGCTGCAGTCTTGATCTGAGATGTCATGTTTACAATAAAAAATTCCGGACTAAGTACCCCCTAACGAATTATAATTATACTCTTTGTTCAGGAACATTGATTAAATTTTAAATTTACAATTTTATATGGAGTTCGGAAACAGCTCAAAAACTGTAATTAACTTTCCGAACCTAAGCTAGGAATAATTCGTCAAGTATTTTCCAATAAATAGCTTAAACAACTCACCAATATCTAATATGCCTCAATTGAGCATATAGTGAAATAATTTTATAATTTTTTTCTAAGAGATTGATGGATGAATGAATTCGTTCCCAAGTTTGAATTCAAATTCATAACTTAAACTACAAGGTTATTATAATTTGAATAGGAAATGGCGTATGACGGTGCTATTTCAACTCTCGTTTTCATGATGGTACTAGTAGCTATAAACATTAAAAAAAATGTATCTATTTTGTCAACGTTGTGCGATATTTTGTTTTTTTTTCTGGGTTGAATAAATAATTTGGGCCACAAACATTGGGAAAATTAAAGGAATGCGGCCAAAATGATTCTTTATTTAGATGGTTGTGCGCTACACTTATCCTTCCACATCGCACCTAAATGACCTACGGCGCTGTTGAGACATCTACATGTTCGAAGTCCATAACCAATGGCAGGGAAACGATTTCAAGGGACGGAAATCGAACGCTCTAATGGCATGGTTGAAGTGTTCGACGTGAAGGAGTGTTACACATTTTACACACTACAAATTCACACGCTACAAATTCTCCCAACGCTTTTGACGTGTCCGTGAAAATGTACGTTTAGAAACGCGACACGTCGGAGGAAATGGCGATGGGGCGGGAGGCGGCAGCGAAGGCGAGAAGAAGAGAGGCCCAAGTGGGAATCGAGTCGAATCTAATGATTTGCGGCCTTGTTGAGGCATTCTGCTCACTCGTCTAGTTAAGCTCCAATGTGTTGCGCGTGTGATAGGTATGATAGGGGAGGGTCGAAATGGTACACCTGCGACGTGAGGCGGGAATGGCGAGTGGCATGGAAGTGAGGATGATACTTGGTTAGTTTGCAGTGCTGAAGCCACGAGATGAGATCAAAAAAGAAAGATCCGCTTTGGCGTATAGGCAGAGGGAGAATATAAAAACTTGAGATTTATGCGAGGCGAATATTTTTTAAATCGGGCCTGGTTTGCTAGAATAGATGGGATAGAGAAAGAGATCCCGACACCCAAGTCCAGGGCTTGCTTGTCTTATCTAAGGCGGTGAGATGTACCCTTCTCTCACTATTTCTTCTTCCACTTTGCATGATGGGATTCTTGAGAGTCATGTGAGTGCCAAACCATCCATTTAGTCGCGCGGTAAATAGTGGCGTGATTTTTTGGATGAGCTTTTTGGATCGGAATGCTGCTGACCAAGGAATAAATGTGCCCCTTTCGAATATAGAGGCAATTTTGATGCTATTCCTCACTAGTCATCAAATTTCCATTTTTTCTTATTGCATCATGCTTAGAAGGTACGGAAAATATTTCTACCATCACCAAGGTTAAAAAAGTTGCTATAATGGTTTGAGTTATAACAATGATTCACAAATTATTATTTACGACACTGAAAGGCGCAACTAGAAATAAGACGGGGGATAGTAATGTGATATCAGATTACTCTGAAACAGAACATTACATTTTTTCATCATAATCCGAATTATCACTTATGTTGGTGCTCTTTTTTTTATTTCGCTTAGTAAAATCTCCTTCATTTAAGACTAAGTGGTATATGTGCATAGGTTAAGAAGGTACGGGATCGGAGAAGTACGTCTTATTGCTATTAAACTAGTTTTCTGATCTCTCTAGAGCATATTGCGGGAGCCATCGATTAGGATAAATTTTATTTTCCTAGATATTTATTCACAACTTGATCATTAAAAATAGCGACCTATTCAATAAATTTTACGAACCAATTTCTGCGAATTAATTGGTGCGTTTTTGTGCTGAGTAAAATAAGAGTCGGTAAATGAAGACGGTGCCCTAGACTTATTATTTGTAGAAATCGACTATTTGATTTTCAGATATTTGAGCCGCCCAGGTGTTTTCGTCTTTTGTATGCTGCGTTTCAATTAACCCATTTGCATTAAATAAAGTTCAGAAAACAGGTTTTAATGATTTATCGGAATATACGATCGACTGGCTCCAATGGAATTCATGTATAGAATTATTACTATCATAGTACATACCATATTTAAAAAGAGTATTTTTTATATCTAAGGTGATTTTCTTATTTTTAAAATGCAGTATTCCATCCCGGAATGGTGCCAAAAGAAACTATGCCCTGGAGAGACTTGAATAATAAATTTAACGGCGCCAGTGGCCCAATGTCTGTTAATTGGTGCAGTTAACGAAATGGTTAGGACGTTTAGCGACTCGCAAAGGAGTGTGAATATTGATTATGTCTTTTCTGCTGCACTGAGAGAAATGGAAAAGGTACCTAAAGATAAAATGATTCATATACAGAATAATAATTAATATACAGAAATATTAAAAGCAGAACACCCATGTACTGAAGAAAACAAATCTTGAAAAATTTCGATTCCTTATTATGAAAATAATAAATAATATATTTCCCTTTAATTTTTTTAAAACATTAAAAAATCAAAATGAGTGGAGAATTAATTATAGCCTAGCTTATCGATCATATTCATATTTAGGGTATACTAGCGGGCTGTTACAGTAACCCACAATTCTATCCTTAAGCCTGAAACAATATTTTTCCTTAGCCTAAAAGATCAATCACCGGTCAAGTTTTTCTGTATAGCACCGAACGATATAAAAGTTATACCGCGCATTAATATTAATATCTCGGTTGTGTTGCATAGTTCTTAGCTTTCTCTTCTTGTAAGTATATGATCAACTTCTTTTTTTCTTGATGCGGACCAAGATATATTTTCGCAAAAAGAATAGCTGAGTTGGGATAAGTATGAGATTAATATTGAATTCTAAATACGCGGAAATAGGTACTCAGATTTTTGCGGCTATAGCGTTTGGAAGGTGGCCATTTCCATCTATATCCTAGGCGCCAGTACCCTTAGGGCTCGAGTATAATATTTCGGAAACCACCACGAAAGATCTTCTCATCCTTAGCAATAGCTGGGTACGAGCAACCTCGTCGCATCCTTGTGTTCTCGGTTTTCGATTGCCCATTGTATCTCTCATTCCTCCTCTTCCTCCCGTCCACACGATCCTCTCCACTAGCTCCTCTCGCTCCCCATTTCGGCACCTACCCTCCCACTCCTCCCCTCGCTCGTCTCCCGGCTCCACCTTTCGGGGGAGTCCTTGGGACAGGTGTGGGCGGGGGCTTAGCGGTTTGCCTGCGAGCGGAGAGCCTCCTCGGTGGTGGGTGGACGCCTTCTGACCGGCGGGGAGGGGAAACGCTGAGCGTTACAGAAGAGGCGAGAGATACGGGCCCGAGGAGGAAGGGATTTCGAGTCGGGGAAGTGTGGATAAGGGCAAGGAGGGGTGGTAGGGCTGGGAGGCGGACCAGCGTATAGAAAAGGGCTGCATAAAATACGCACGTCAATTAAAGATTCAAAAACCCGTCCGCTTCCACGGCAGATAAAATATATTACGGCCAGGAATCCAATGACCTCCTCCACACTCTCGACGCAGCGCGCCAACGGCGGACTGCGGAACCAGTTCCCTAGCGAAATAACCACGGTGGGGGAAGAATTGGAGAGGTGGAGGGGAGGAATGGGGGGTGGGACAAGGGTGAACGATGAGGGGGAGGGAGTGGGGCGGTGCAGGAACGTTTTGGAGAGGTGAGCGGATATAGATGAATGATTATCGGAAAATATGCCCGTTTATAAGCAGATGGCATTTGGTGGTTAAAAAATCAATGGGTTGGTGACTTTTTGTAAAAATAATAATTTTAGGCTGTAAGTAGCTTGACGTAAGTAACTTTCTTAAGCTGTGCAAGATATCCCCACCAAGCATTACTAGCAAATACGAACGATAGGCTAGGCCACAATACTTAAAATCATTTTTAGACAGTATGTTTCTTCACATTTATAGGGGAAGCATTACCAATTGGGGCGTAGTTGGCCAGCGGGAAGAGCGGGGCTACTAACTGGAGGGTCCGGGTTCTATTCCCGGGGACCCCTCTGGGTACCCTCGGATTTTCACGTATCAGTTCTTCCTGGGAAACCGCAGACGGCGAAGGGAAATGAACTGGCCCCCCTACCTTAATGAGTGAATTTCACTCGCCATTGGACTTAGTATTGGGTGAGGTCTACCCTACCTACCAAACCGACCTTCGGGTTGATTACAGTTGTTTATTATCAGTTATTATTGCTATGCAAACGCGGATTTTCTCAGGAATTAGTTTTGGTGTCCTGATAATTGTTATTGGTTTTCCTGTATCCTGATTTACTTATAAGTTTCAACAAATATTTCCGCTTATTCAAGTTAAAATTGGGCATTTTGAAAACCCCGAGTTATACTTTTCGATTAATAAAGTATTGTAAATCATATTCTTCTTATGTCCAGTATCTGAACTGGAAGCCCCAAAAATGTTTGCTTGCACTAATTGTACTCAGCACATAGATTCCATAGGTAGATATAATTCATAGTTATAAATCATGTGTAGACTATTCCTTTTGCCAAAATAATATGGGTAATCTGATTTTAAAATGCCATTAAAACTGTATGGCAATGCTTTATTTATTTGTGCAAGTTGGTACTTTTATTTTTTTATAACTCAGTCCTTAACAGCGAAGCTCAAAGTTTCTAACCTATATTCGTGATGGTATTCCTGAAAGTGGGAAATTATTAATATTACAGTTGCAAAAAGGTAAAACTATGTAAAATTGAATCGCTTCTTTAATTGATAAATAAAACATTGTATTTTCGTAAATGAGTTGCTCGCTCTTTTCTTCAAAGTGAGTTTATATTTCATGGCAGGCTCTTTAAACACCTATAAAACTGTCACTCTGCATTATATGGAATTCAACGTAAATCTGGATCACATTTTCACTTACTTCGTGACGAATTCGGTCCGACAGTTACGACCACGTCCGCGGAGTCTATAAACATTATTTCCGCCTAGAAATGGTAAACTGGTAAACGTTACTGAGCACGGAATGGCATTTTAAGTGTCCAAAGCGGGTTTAGGGTTTTTAGAAAACATCCGTACAACGATGATATCGCTTCCGGTGCATCGAGAAGGCTAGCTCCATTCCGATTTCTTGGGAGGAAGAGCGGGAGAAGGCAGGGGGTTGGGGAAAGCCACCACCGCACCTCACCCACTTCAGTGTGATGCGTTATAGGCACGGAAGAAACCACCATTTTTCCTCTCCTCACCCCTGAAAAGCGCTCAATACCAAACTCTGATCCCCTGTTTCCTCTAAATATGTGGCCTTTGCGGGCCACTAAAAATCTTTGGGAGCCGTGGAATAAACATCACGTCTTTCGGCGCCGTTCTTCTTAAACCCTAAACAGGAGGATTCCCGAAAGAGGGGAAATGTGTGTTCGTCTCTGGAGCTTTAGCGTCTCCCAAAAAGACCATGCTGTATTGGAGAGGAGGTTAGAGATCGGTAGGAGGGCAAGTCTTCTGGAAGGGCGGAAGGGGGTTGGTTGAACTGCGTCACGGGGTGGTGAGGTTGGCTGGCGCCTGTTGTGCACAGACGCCATATGGGGCCTCCGCCGACTTCAAGTATGCATGTGTTAAGCGTGAACGGGGTAAAGGAGGAAAGGCACTCTTCCCCTCCCCAAATGGACTCCTTTCCAAAGAATCATCAACCTCCGATCCCCTGCCGCACATTTCGAGTCCTACACGCCAGTCAGGCACAACCACCCACGCATCACTTCACAATAATTCGATCATGCTGGAAACGAGTGGTTTGTTGAGGAGAGGTAGTGGAAAGAGGAGAGACGAAGATGAAGAGGAGTAGGTGTAGTTGCGCTGTCCCGTCCACTCTTTATGCCCTCCGATGGTGCCATCGGGTCGAACAATGGTTGTTACCCCGGTGCGAGAGATGGTGAGAGAGAGGGCGAAGCATTGTCCCTGTAGTTAATACTCGCTTGGATCATGAATTTTCCTGTCATTCCACCACACTGCATGCTCCTTGCCTCTCAAAGGCGAATGCGCAGCGATCTTTAAAGCTAGGAAGCTCGTCGTCCTTCAGTAAGATAAGACTCGTGGTGGCGGAACCTGTGATGCTAAAAACAATCTTCTTCATTTCTATCTCTCTCTCTCTTTCACTCCATTTCTTACAAGTCAAAGAGGTGTTTGAGTTTTTTAAAGAAGAAATACACTCTTTCATTCCTTGCCCTGCAAAAATGGTGACGGATGGATGGTATTTCTTGGTTTGAGCGCCGGCATTTATTCCAGTGAGGAAAAACTGGGAGCGTAAAATCTGTAATTGTTAATTGTGATCAATTTTACCAAAGCAATACGTTTTCAAAATTAAAAACTGTTTATATTTTCCAGTCCTTCGAGTGAGTATAATTATGCTGCTAATTATTCCCTGGATCCTTGTCTACGTAAACAGTATGTGCTGCGTAAACTTAAACAATGAATGTCATCCTGTGTCGTTTTCCCGTAATGAATGAGAAAGCATACGGATGTCCTCATAGCCTATGTACAGACACCAAGTAAATTGTGTACCATTCATTTATTGAATTATTTGTCAATAGGAATACAATACCCCTGTACATTAAGAAATCAATATACGATACACATAATGCACCAGAATGCAGAATGACCCAGCAAATCTGAAGAAAACCTGGACAAGGCGGTCATTTCCGCGATTTTAAATTTTAACTTAGCACTGATCTTTTTCCTATTCTCCTCTTAGGTATACCGCTTCAATCACATAATTTTTTCAAGTCATATCTTATTTATATCAGTCACTTTAAGGGATTTCTTCGGCGATGGCAGTACTTATTACATATATTAAATTCAAGACAATCAGCAATGACAGCCACAAAATTTGTTACAGTAAAGGCAGAATTGCAGTTCAATTTTAATGAATAATTATTGTACACCTATGAAATGCCTGGCTCTCGGTACGCGAGAGTCCCTACTAGATGCAACAAACCTCTGTCTTCGAGCCTAAGGTCTCGTAGGTGAGAGAGGAGAATGCCTGTAAGCTGTAAAGTGTCAGACATTCCCACTTCAATGGCAAAGTAGCTAGTTCCTGTGTCTCCTAGTGCTACTAGTTCTGGTATTCAGAATACCACACCGATTGAATGTGCAGCTGGTAAAGACAAAGGGCATTACTCGGATTGAAACCAAAGTCCATAATCAGCCGTTGAACGCTCTACCCACCAGGCACAGAGCCTACTGTAGAAACCAGCAGTGATAGTAATTACCAGACTTCACTTTCTTTTAGCTCATAAAAGGTTTACCGCTATTATATTGCGTTTCCAATAGTAAAAGTTTATCATTGGGAAGATGACATTTATTATACATTCATTTTATTAATAATGAAAAGATTTTATCAGGAGACATTTATTTGGAGTTTATAAAGAATTTTTCATAAAAAAAACTTGTGTTTAGTATAGGTATGTATAGAGGGATACAAAATTTGAAAGTTGTTTCTTTCAGCAGTGCCCAAAACCGCGCAAAAAATGGCAAAACTGCCATTACCGCGATAAGTTGCGAAATGTCCGAATGTTTTCGAGGTTTATATAAAAACTAATTTTATCAGTGTCGATAATAATCATATGAAACACGCAGACCAGACCCCATGACCCAAATTCCGACATAGCTATGCTCCTAATTCCGACAGTGTGTGTTTCTTA
Source organism: Calopteryx splendens (assembly GCA_002093875.1). Classification (NCBI taxonomy): domain Eukaryota; kingdom Metazoa; phylum Arthropoda; class Insecta; order Odonata; family Calopterygidae; genus Calopteryx; species Calopteryx splendens. Next base: position 109,896 of record LYUA01000008.1, read on the forward strand.
AGTTTAAGAGCTAAAAAGCAAAAAAATGAGTACGAAACTGAAATGAAA
>LYUA01000008.1:112170-125253 GCA_002093875.1 Calopteryx splendens
GTGTCGGAATTACGCCCATGTCGGAATATGGCGTAGGTACCTTATATATATACAAACACACTCACGCACACAAGGGGCACGGTAGTCCAGTGGGTGAGTCCAGTGACTTAAAAAAAATTATATACATACTATGTATAATTTGTGAACGAAGGATGAGCTAAAGAAACTATTGAAGTAAATGAGAAAGAGTTCTTCCGGTTGACTTGCAGTCCACGGAACCGTGAGAGCTTGAGGTAACTTCAAAATATTTGTAAACGCTCGTTAATAATGCGAATAAAGTTCAAATTTTTTTATAGGTACATTTACTACATTGCACTATCTCATATTATCACGTAAGCCTTCTAGCTTCTAGCGATACTTAAAAACGCAATACATATTCTCGAAAACAGAATTTTGGTGAAAGTTTTCAATAGGTAAAGGATTTATGTAACTTCTAAATATAATACTATCATGATCATATGTTGCGATCCCGGGTTTGGAGCCGAGTGTAACATTTTTAGCGGGCGCCCCGCGACGCAATTGATAACTCATATTTTAATTACCACCATAAACTGATGTAGCTATTAATCATGTTTTAAGATATTGAAAACCATCAAGGCAAAATATATGAGGAGAAATATGAAAGAAATATTGTGATAGACATGTGCACTGTCCTAGGAGTTCCCTAGAATTATCAAATTTGGATGAACAGAGAACAAGGATGCCATGGTCTTCTGAATCATTTTTCTGTCTGGCACCCCAGTCGTCGAAATACTCGCCCCACAATATTTGTCCTCCCCTTTTCCCACATCACAAGACTACATTTATCACCGGGATTCCGCGAATTTCGGAAAGTCTCCGTCTCATTGGAGACTTCCATTCAAACAGCTGGAAACTCGGCAACCGAACTCAAAACGGTTTTTGTCAAAGGAGGTTGTGCCCAACTGTTGCTTGTTTGCGATGGACCCGGGCCAGAGTGTTTTCGACACCCGTCGCCCGGAAACCGCCTCTTTGCGGGATTTGACACGAAGTACTCACCGAACACAAAAAACGACGATGCGAAACAAAAAAAGAATCGCGTCCTCCGCTCCCTTGCTTTGTTCAAGCCGACACCCGCAACGAAAGGAATATTTGGTGATGTTTGCTGAGGTTACGGGTCCTTAAGGGGCTACACATTTGTGCGTGCCGCGTTAGTACAAATGTGAAGAAAGTGAGGAAAAACCGCCATCGGCTTCAAAGCGTCTTCCGAGAAAACATATCCCAAAAAAACATGACTGCCATACGTAATTTTTTCCTTTATATTTTTAATATATCTGATACGGCTATACTAAAAATTCATTTTTACGTCCTAAACTTTTTCTGACGAATTTTTTCAAAAATATCCTAATGCGAAACACAATACTTTGCTAGATTCTAACCTTTTTAATGTGCGCATGTTTCGAGGGCTGGTAAATTATTTATGTATTTATACAATAACTACACTCTGTACTGTTCAAGTGGCAGGTACTTAAAACTCTTGTCTAAAATTACTATTTATAGGATGTACTACAATTTAAAAGTGTATTTATTGAATTTTATTTGCCTTACGTTCATTTCTTTCGATATTAGTTTTATGGTTTTTTAGAAACACAATCGATGCCGCGTAAGTTGATTTTTCGTCCGAACGAATCGTAATCAATTAAAAAATATCCTGGACCAACTTATCCACGCCCACAATAACGGAAGATTAGTTGGCAGATTCGTTAAAAAGGCACTTTAAAAGTTTGAACACACTCCACAAGCAGTAATACCTACCAGTGTGAATTATAATTGGACATCCTGGATTCTTTCTTTATTGCCGTCGGTTGTAAAGGAGAAAAGGCACGAAATAGAAAAAAAATACTTTGACATGTACCGGACAAGCGCAAGATGTCTATTTATCTCAAGCGTAAGCAAAATCATCTTGGCCTCCCTTTATTTGCATTCAGGCGGACGAATTTTTAGTGACCCAAAGGAGGGAGGGAGATCCATACAGCATTTTCCCGGAATTTCCGATAAATGTTTACGACGAGTCGTGTTCCTTCAATTAAACTCTCGATTTATGGGAGTCGGGTTTTGCCATTCAGGCCACCATCTTCTCGCTCCTTCTTCGTTCCTCCCCTTCAACCCACCTCGTCCTACTCTTTTCCCTTTTCCATTTCTTCCATCTCCATTCTTTCATCTCCCCTTTCCCTCTCTCTTTCCTTTCTCTTCCTCCTTTCCCAACGTGGGCATAACACTGCGCCTTTAAGTTCCTCAGGACCCTGTACTTCGTCTAATAACTTTTAAAAGCGTGTAGCAAACCCATTTTCCTCTTATTATAAGTTCGGATGAAGTATTTCGCCTGCATTCAATGCACATGACTTTTTTAAGGACAGTCCGACGTTTTATAAGAAGATCAACATCCTCATCATCGTCTCAATAATTATCACTTTCATATTGATTTGACGCAACTCTTCAATCAATTATCCTATTCTTGATTCTTCCCGTTCATTATGGTTTCTTTCGCACTCAGAAGGTAATCCCTTTTTAGTTTCCCACGTTCACTTTTCCTTAAAAGCTGTCTTCATCTTTTCAAAGTGTCACAAATTGTGCCTGGCAAGCTGACCCCTTCTTTTCAATTATTCAATGGACTTATTTCTTCTCCGAGTATTCATTTAGCCTTAAATTAATATATTCAGCCATCCATTTGTTTTATATCATTCTCTTGAGGCATCACATTTCCAATGTTTCCATCTTAGCTTGTCTCACAAAACTTCCGCGGAAAAGAGAATATCTGTATAACTCTTAAAGCATGGGTTTCATAATTTGGGGGAAGGTATGAATTCTGAGAGGTTCAAAATTTATTGAAATGAAAATTATATATCTTTGTGACAAGAGATTGAAAGACGCTACTGTAAAAAAATTGTTTATCCCACGAAGTGCTGAGCGAAATGATGGATGAATAAGTTTCATATGAGCTAGACAGAAAATGATACTGTATGCTCTCTTGGAAAATACCTCGCCGAGTCTAACACTATGAAAATAAAAGGGGATCGAGGAAATGTGACGCATCTGGTTGAGAGCTACTACCGTGGGCTTACTGAATTTGGAAGAAGTGTCTGAGAGCATTAGAAGGAAGGCGAACGGCCATTGGACGTTGAAATCGATACCCGACGTAGCATAAGGGACGTTACCATCTCTTCTGGTCCGTGGGGAAACCTCACTAGAGCTAGACGTGTTTCATTCTTCCGGCTGGGGATTATGCTCATCATTTCTTCCGCACTCATCGTATAGAAGAGGGGCATGTGAACTCACAACTCCTATTTCAGTCAATGCGGTATGATCTTCGAAACAGGGGTGGACAGTTAGAAGGAGAGTTACGCCATTGGGGAGCACTCCAGAGGCATATAAAAAAATATCCATAGATATTTAAGGATAATTGACCTCATGGGTTTGAGGAATATTTTCATATTTATCATTAAATTTCTGTCAGTAGGAATGATATTCCTTATTTTTTAATACTCAACCATAGAAGTTACTATAATACGTTAGTAGTAGTAGTATTACGGCCCACTCACCGAAGCCTTGAGTGCGACCCCAGAAGTATCTAAAGGGGGATCGTGTCCCAAGGGAGTCAATCCTTTGGAATAAATAGGCAATCCTTCCAGATGATAGCTGAGTATTTGTGTTAAGGAGAGGAATACACGTTTACGATTCCTAATGGAATTTCCCTCATCAAAAAGCCGCTTTTTACATCGGAAATGCATGGCCTTATTTCCCGAGAAATTGCGATTAGGAAGTATTTACGGATCTAAACAAATATGTTATTGTCCTCAAAGAAATCGGGCAATGGCGGAGATATATGAAAATTCATGCTTTTGGTAAAGTTCGGAATGTATTAAAGCAAAGATATGCTAAAGTTAGAAATGTAAGTGCATGCACAAATATAAGCGCACCGGCTCATTTAATAAAAATAAACAATGTTTAATGCAAAAAACAGCCTCTTACTCTTAGGCACTCATTTTGTTTTCAGGGTAATGCTCTCAGTATGGTTTTTCTTTACTTCTAACCCTAAGAAACGGAAGCAGAAGGACTTTGGCAGGCAAGAACCTACGAAATTTCTTCTTTCTGGTTGCTACAAGTCTTCCACGAGCGACTAAACGCTACTGTAGGAGAGGAAGGACGTAAAGTAAGACGAAAGTGGTGTTTTGGACGAAGGGACAACTAAGAGGAACGAACAGTTGATTGAGCGAGGTTACCCGTTCCGAGGCCAAGCGGCCTGACGTGTGATGTTTGGGGGTGGGCGAGTGAGAACATTTTGAAGAGGGATTCCTCTTGGCGAGAGTTAACGGCGGTTAGGATGAGGCGAAGGGCGTACTTAATTCGTTGGGCGTGTGGGCGGAGGCGGAGAGGGAATAATGGGCTGAGAAAGAGGCAGATGATGTTCGACATCGATCCCTGTGTCAACAATCAAACGCACATCGACGCCCGCCACAACGTGCGCGCGCCCATCATCACAGGCGGAGAGGCTGCCCTTCACAGTTGTGCACTCTGGAACCCCATGCCATCAATACCAGACCGTCACATGCTCTCAGTCTTGTTTCTGAGAAAATGCGGCAACCTCCCTTTTTTATACCAGGTTCAGCAATAACTTCAGATTATATGCTTGAGCTAGTGAACAGAAATATAATGCATTAATTCTGATTTAGGGAACCATTTCTTTATGAAATTTTATTTTTCCAGATTTTTTCCTGTTTTGTTCTGTGGTATATGTCGTTTTATATATTTCATTACTGAAATTAATGGCTTTAGTAATTTTTTTATCTTTCTTAAGAACCTGTGGATGCCATATGATACCTTTCTAGACATAATTCACATGTAGGTAATACCTGTAGGAAAGGTTTTGCTCTTTTGTTCTTTCAACCAAATACTGTACAGCCATACTTGTACATTAAGCCGCTTGTACCGCATGCCTGTCTGTATCAAATATTGATTCTGTTATGCTCCATAAACATTTTTAAGGAGCTAAATCTATACCTATAAGTTTCATGATAATAGTATTTGGGGACGCGTTGAAAACTCATTTCCGAAAGGGTAAAATATTGGAGGAATTGGCTTACCAGAGTAATAAAGGGATTGGGATGCTTACTCTTTCCTGTGAACGATTTTCAATGTGACGAAAGGGTTTTATATAGGAATATGTATTGCGTTTTCTATATTTGAAAAAGTTTGGTATCCTTCTCAATTAACCATATTGGCAAAAGTTACAGTCGGAAAGAAAGATAACTCCAAGAAATTTTATTGTATGCTTATGTTGTTTAAAAAAATACCGACAGGGATCATTCCCTCAATTTTAAAAGTCATATCATTCAACTTTTTCTACCTTTTTGCGTAGTAAAAAGAGTTGACGCGGTTACATTGGGGTTTTTCAAAGGTAGTTCGTGTTGGGACAGCTACGGAAAACAAAAATTTGTCCACAGCTCTCTCCGATTTACCCAAGCACTAAAATTCCTTCGAAGGGACGAGGGTGAAAGGCTTCCAACACACGTACCTCCATAGAATTTTGGGACCTCGTGTCTTTCCATAAATTTACCTTTGCCCTTCCATCGTGGTGCCAGAATATTTTTTCTTTCATTCACACCTTATGCAGGGTCTCGAACAAGGTTCTAGAAAGGGTTTTAGCCCATCGCGTTAACACTTTAGGGCTCCAAACAATTCCTTCATTAGTCGGCTAGACGTGAAAAACCTTGACCCTTTATTTGAAAAGTTTTTGGCAGCCGTAATAAAGCGAAAGAAGCGTAAGAGTTTAGGTAGGTATAACTTGGAGAAACCTAGTATGTTTAAGGTAAGACTATAGTTAATAATACCACGTTTGATTCGCTATAGCCTACGTTTTTCATTGGTATCTCCGTAAAAACGTAAAAGCATTTCTTTTTAAGAGTCTATGATCGAAGTATATTAAATTGCGAAGACCTGGAGGAACTGCGCATTTTTTAATTATCCTTAAAATTTACCCTTTGAAATCAGCTTTAGGTGCAATAACATTTGAACTTATCCTACAAAGTCTTGGTAGGAATTTGCACAAGTTGTGGGTAAATAATGCTCATTCACATGTTTATACTAAAATTTATGGTAGGAGCACTTACATTCTACATTATCGAAATGTGTCTAAATTTTATTGCCTAATTCCCTATATATTATTTTAAAATTGAAACTTGCTTAAATCACATCTCATATTTTCGTCGAATAATTCCTTACGGTAGTCTTCCGTACGCTCTATGAATACCAGTGGATTTTATTAGCAGTCAGAAATATTTTGCATTTATATTTGAAATGCATGTCAAGGAGTATATTGTTTTGCGCTGTTATTCCCGAAAAAGTGATCAAAGTTTTTTAATAAATTAAAGCTACTAGTTACAAAAGCTTAGACCAACTATGAAGGGATCACGGCCCGAAAGCATGAGTTATGTATCATACATAGGTATAATTTAGTTACTTTGAAGGGAACGTGTTGACGCGCCTTTTATTAGTTCACTCATTCACTTTAAGGGAACGGGTTGTTTTAAAAATAATAGTTTCACGCGTAGTGTAACCCGTTTATGTGCAAATATACAATTTCTTTAGACTCACAGCTATTCTTAGAAATTGCAGGCAAATCTTAGGTCGTATTCCTGAAAAAAGTACTGTTTATAGTTAGAATATTGTTGTAACTGCTCGCACACCTTCAAGCAAGAGATTTTTACTTGAGATTTAAGAAAAAATCCTTTTTAAGAGATAGAGGCAGAGAAAGTAAAAATGTGGAATGGCCATATTGCGTACTAGAAAGTAAATGGTTTCTGTAGTAATAATAATAAAGACACCATCCTCCGTCGCCGGTTAAGAATTTTGGGAATGGAATAGGTACAAGACCGGGGAAAGTTGTCGGGAAAATTTATATTGCAGCCCTTGTGTTTTCCGTTTTTATATACATAATGGAGGATGGATCCGTAAACGACCCTTCTCGAGCTGCGTGGTTGGTAGGTTTGACCGCGGTGAGTGGGAAGAAGGGCAAGGATGGGAAAAGGGCGAGCATCTAGGAGAGAAGGGGACGGAGAGAAGCAAAATAAACCGACGGAATGGCAATCAAGCTATACCAAGGGTTCAGTTGTGTAGCTGGAATTATTGCGCATTTGAACATGTACACAAACATGACCTGTTCGTGCGCTTGGGAAATATAACTTGCTTGAAAGCTTCACGTCTCTTTTCAAAATCGAACCTCTTGACTCTTATCCAGGTTTTCTGAGGTTTGACCCTTTTGAATTAACAAATTAATCTGCGTAGTGTGCCACGGGAATTAATTAAAGCATGGTCTTCATAAATCACCTATAATAGGAGGTACCATCGAATTACGTATTTATCAAATGCCTATATTGGAAAGAAAGATTAAGTTACATTTAATATTGGAAAGACGCGTTTTAGGTTTATAATTATTATGCGCGAAATTTAGTCACACATGAAGTTAAGTTAGGTCTGCAAAATAATCAGTTAGTGGGAAAAAATATCGCTGTGGTAGCACGCGCCTCGAGGAATCGACTGACTAATTCATGGTCACCAATCGGTAACAAGATACAGGAATGGCTGGTGGATTGGGTAGTGAAAATTATAAAGGAATAACACTTGCGAAAAGTATTGCATAATTTTGTAAATGCTTCAAGGTTTCCTACGTCTACTGATAAAAATCATACGAGTTGACGAAAGTAAATGGTGATTCCGTAAGAAATTTACACATTTGTTAAACATTGCGCAATCTAGAAAGCAATCCATAGGTGGACGATAGAAAATTTTTGGAGTAAATGAAAATTACGAAATGGCAGTCTTAGCGAATGCCCACGAAGATATGTTCCAGGTATATGTACGGAATTTCTTTCCCTCCGCACTGCACTGTGAGTTAGTTAGGAGTATTTAGTCGGTGGGAAAGGAAGGGATAGGCCGGGCCAAAGATTAGAGTCCAAGGCCGGGCTAAGCAGCGAGAAGCGGCGTGGAGAATGGGCGACGAAAAGTCCCTTGTGGCCCATTTGGAAGGGAAAGGGGGTTGAAAGCGGCTGGTTTAAAGGCCTTGCTCGGAAAAAGAGGGAAAAGGGGACCGTTGAAGAAAAGGGGTCTTCCCTAATAGGGCTTAAAACTTTTATTAGTTTCTTTTTCAGTCATATTTATAACGGGTTGTTCGGACGAAGCCTTGGGAGAGGCAAACTGGGCGTACTCTTGTTATATAGCACTGCCTGCCAAGCGACCATGGTATGCCGAGACTTGAAAGTTCCTTCTTTTCTTGGTGGCTAATGAAGAAGGAATAGGTAAGGGGAAAAGGAGAGAGCGTGTGAAAAAAAAACGGGTCCAACATTTTTCTCCGGTGGAGCTTGTCCTTTTCGCTTGGGTTGCAGGGAAAGATTGGAATAGAAAGCATGAAAAATGGAAACACAGCATTTTGTCGTAGTGCGAATTAAAGTATGGTGTCGTAGCCTATCCTTACGAAAGAGCCACCCTTTTACGCATATAATAGCTGGGAAAAAATGCTATCCTTTACGCAAATAGGTTTCTTTGTAGCGATGTCAGAACGTCTCTGCCTTGTTAGTCTTTCTATGAAGGAAAAATGTTATTTTATACGCCGATGTTCATATTCTTTTAAATAATGGACCCTCATAAGCTTCAAAGAGGTTTTGTTGATGTCATCAATTAATAATTCGTTTTCAAAAAATAATTTGTCAGAAAGAAAAACCGCCTATCAGTACTTTGAGTATGGGCTGTCTTGTTCTAAATAACAAAAAATTACTTCAACAGGTAAAATACTTGTAATTCTTTTTTTTAAATAAGGAGATACTCTTATTTATAGCGATAGCTGTTTTAGCTCTTCTCTTCCGTTTGTTTTCGTGGATCGCTCAGGAATCCACATTTTTTCGTGAATGACTTTGTACAATATTGAAAAAAGTATAACTAAAGAAGAATAGAGAACTACTTGCGTACTCATGGAAGGCCGCATAAAATGAAGTCAGCGCTTCGGGGAAATTTAGAGTAAACATGGGAAACGACCTACGAAATATTATTGAGAGATAATTCAAACTTCCCTAGATTTTATTTCATTCTCACCACGCAGGACTTCATGTAATTTTATTTAACCTTGTGCTTTGCTAAATTTTGGTAAGCACGTAAATTAGGGCAGAGAAGACTATCGGTGAGCCAGTCGCGAAATAGGAATTTGCCACACGAGTGACCATTGGACGCTTTTTGCTTCTTTTAATGCTTAGGAAAAGATGTAAACTTCTAATTATTTTGCGGTTAATTAATTAATTCCGGGATGGATGGGGCGTCCAGCCTCCCTCCTCCCCCGGAATGGAGGCAATAGATAGGTACATTATTTCCTGTTCTCTGATGATCCTCCCGTCTTATTTCTGAATTTCGCGGTCTTTACGTTTTTTTTCGTTTCGCTGTCGTGACATTTTATGCAAAATTCCTTTTCTCTTTCCCCTCTCAATCGCGTCTTTTATTTTGGATGTGCAAGACTAGAGCAAGAAGTTGCATGGAATAAGATTCTAATAAACACTGTTTTAAGCCAATAGTGTATTTCGGTCAGGCTATTTCTCCAGATTATACGACATCAGGTACATGGTATTTTTCAAAAGAAAGATTCAGAGAGAGAGAGACAGAAAAACGTTTTTTTATAACGTAAAAATTAGGAATTTATTGTTGTAGGTTGAATATAATTTTATCTGTAATGCGCGATAAGAAATTCACAAGGCAACTTAGCCGTAGTCATGAGGTACCCTATGCTAGTATCGTATCACATGACATGCTAACTGAATCTAAGAGGCTCAATAACTTATGTCCAAGCTACTGATACTCGAGTGCTTGATCGAACACTGATATCTCTGTTAAGATTTTTATTTTTTTTTGGAGAGGAGGGAGGACTTAATGAAAGGGGATCGTTTTTCTTATAATTTATAGTCCTAAAATGTGGTTTTTATTCAATTATGAATGTTCATAGTGGACCTACTTTTTCTCTATTTACTTTTTCGACTGACCATTCTACCCTGTTTCAGTATATATTTTACATTCCTTATCCTGACGGGCTCAATATTTTCACCGACTAAAATAAGCCTTTTGCTCCCGCACATTATCTTCCGTACCGTCGAGACCCTACGTAACCCCAACGCCCCCATGATTCCTGTATCTTGCTATCAATATAGCCCTTACCCCCCTTCACCCCTCTCACCCTTTCAATCAGCTTACTCACACGCCAAGAACCGAGAAATTCTGGGGTCCCCTCACTAAACCAGCAAAGAGATTGAGATGTTTACGGCCCTAACGCAGACTATGACAAAGGACTACACAACTGCGCACCTCATTTCTTCATTTCCCCCTCCCAAACCCCTCTCCTTCCGCCCCTGTTTCCTCCATCTACCTTCTCCTACTCAGCATTGTGACGTCACAGCAGGAGGGTGTGGCGCGCGAAGAGGTGATACGTCTTCGCCTCCCCCTCGACCTCTCCCTCCGAGTCCGATCCTTCACACCACGCCCTCACACTCCCCGACACTGCTCCTCCCATGCTGCCATCTATCGACTCCCTAGGAGGAGATGAAGATATCCTTATATTTTTCCCTCTCTCTCTGTTCCCCTCCCACAACCCCTGACATTGCGCGAGAAATGCTCCTTGACTCATCCCCTCCAGTTTCGCCTGCGCACAGCCCCATAACCTCTTGCGTCTTTTTTTAAAGCTCCCCTCTTCGTCACTCTGATTCGGTATCTCATTCACCCATATCGGCACGCGATGCCTTATCCCGCATTTTCATGTTTTATTTTTTCTTCCCTCTAATGCGTCATCTCCCGATACCTTTGTCTTCCTAATCCTAATTGAACGTAGGTTAGCAGTTCTGATGGCCACCGCCAGACTTTCGTACAATAGCCTGTTTACAGTTGTACTGATCAAACCTGACTTCCTCGTAAATAAACATTTCACCAAGATCTGAATCTTTCCTTGCTTAGTTTACTGTCCGTAAAAGTTCATGATCTTACCCAGCTGCCATAGCAGTCCAGACCTAAGGCCCGATATAAACTCGGTGTGGGATACCTGAATAAAGAGAATTTTTCTCAATACCATACTGGTGTAAGCTTTCTGAGAATTGACAGAATAAAAATGTTTGCCTCCTTTTTATAGGCAATTGAGAATATCTCTAGTCAGAAATCCTGCAGGAACCGTCGACATAAGTAGGAATAAAAACACGAGAAAACCACATCTGAAATAATTGTCTAAGTTCGAGTGATGTCGGCGACCATTATTTATAAAAACATCATGAATACTTAATATGGTGAGAAAATTGCATTCTAAATCTGGCACTGTTACGCAATTTAATAACTGCTCTTGCATTACGTGTTAACTTGCAATTTTGCTAAGAGGGCTGCGCCAGATATCGTGCAAGTAAAGCGGCAGCCGGTGGCAAAATGTCCGTCCGATTTTAGGTCATGCAAGACAAAAAAATTATAAGTCTATTACTTTCAAGAGTTGAGCGCATCTGCATTCTGATCAGCATTGAGAATGAAGCCAATGCGAAACCTCCGTTGGCAGTCATAACAAGATACTACAAAGCATGAAAAAAATATGAAATAGGCGAGGCACTCCGAGGATATCAATACCTTGTTTCCTCCTGCACTGAGGACTAAAATATTTTTATTCACCCATCAAAGCACGCAATAAAGTTTTTGAATCACGTTGAAAATATATATTTCGCCGATGCGAGAGAGAGAGAGAGAGAGAGAGAGAGAGAGAGAGGTGAGGTCTCTTCGCTTGATGCATTGCCGCCTCCATTTTGCCCCTCGCCCATCTCCTTTTTTTCCCTTCTCTCTCTCTCTCTCCCTCCCACTCTTATGAATGCCCGCGCCCCCCTCCCCTCTCCCGTAGCACGCCATTTTTCCCCACCATCCACATCATTTCCCAACCCTTCTCCTGCTCCCGCCAATTTCATCTGCGCCCTCTCGCGCTGAATTTATCGCCTGCTCACTCTCCCACCCCTCTCCCATCCACACACACACACCCATCTCTTTTTCATCCCATATACACTCCTCCCATCTCTCAATGGCATACATCCCCTCCACTCCCTTTCACCTCCCACATTTCCCCTGCACTCGACGGACTTCCTCCCTCATCTACGCCCTTTCCAACTGCTCTCCGTTAGGATGAGGTCGGATTAGAAAATAAAACTAGAAAATAAAATCCCATTCCATCTTCATCGACACCCTCTAGACGGAAACCCATTTTTTCCCTTCTTCTCCGAATTCTTACCATCCCTCCTCTTTCCACCCATCCTCAACACCCTCTCCCGTCGTTCACTGAGTCCACTCATGTATCCTTTCTGTGCATCATCCGTCCCCATTCGCTCTCATTTCCACTTGAATGTTTATTTCAGCCAAAAAAAGTCGGCATACTTCAGATTAGTAATTTCATTAAAAATATGAGTACCTATAATGTTAGTGTATTATGTATTTTTGTTGATAGTTTCATTTAACCTCCGAGGAAAATCAACTTCACAATACGTTCGTTGTCTCAATTTTTAAGCTTGTTGCTTGAGCTTATCATTACAGGCATCCTTTTTGACAAAGTATAAATGAAGAGGAAAACACTGATTCAACTTCGTCCGAATAAAGTTCTGCCCGCACCTATGCCTACCTATCCTCCACCGCAGCGCTGACTCCCCTTCCCCAAATACAACTCGGTCTCCTCAATATCTCCCGTCCCGCCCCTCGCCCGCGATTCCAGCCCTCCTTCCGATCCCTCCCTCGCACACTTCCCCATTGTACTTCCCCATCGCCGTCGATGTACGAATGCAGACCCCATAACTCTTTCCTCAAATGACTTTTGTGTCTGGATGTTGGTTGGCGTGGGTGGGAAGGTGGGTAGGTAGGCAGAAGGAAGTGGAGGGAGGGACACCGTCTGCGATGCGGGGCAGAGGGGTGGGCAACGCGGGCTATATATGTGGGCAACATTTTTTTTGGTAGGGGTGGAAAAAGGAGAGAGAGGTTTCAAAACGGCGGAGGGAAGGGTGGTCGAAGCACGGGAGGGGGGGGGGAATTTTGACGAGG
>LYUA01000008.1:135922-156685 GCA_002093875.1 Calopteryx splendens
GGGGGGGGGGGGGGCTTTATAGGTTATCACAAAGTCTTCGGCTGTGTTGGTAAGAATGGATAAAATTCCCTCAACATTCATCTTGTTTTCTCAAAGGTGTAGCACAGAAAACAGATTTCTGAACGACGTTTCTTTATCCCTCTTTTGATTATGATCTAGGTTAATATCATAGCAAACACTAAATAGGCTAATATTAGATAGAACTTAAGACTTCTGTAGTAATTCATATTTTTGAACTCTTTCCAAATGTTTCAAGTGATTCTAGATTAAGTATAGAGGTTAACCCTTATGATTTGGTAGAACTTTTGGAATGAAACTCTGACCTCTTGCTCTATAGTTGGAAATTTATCTAAATCAGAAATCCTCATTTGAATAGTTATAATCATCGATGAAGAATTTGGAGACATGATTCTAGCACGATTGGTTTAGAGGTAACCACGGGTAACTTGCGGTTTAAGATATCTGGGGGAAGGGAATGATGGAGGTGATAGTGCGGATGAATCAATAACCATTAGTTCGCAATAGACGGTGGTGCTTGGAGATAGGATGGGCCTGGTGGGACATAATGGTAAGAGCGGGAACTAAGAACGGGTATGTTATGTTGGGGGGAGGGTGGAGAGAATGGGAAGGGGGATTGGGAGTGCTGGAGGATATAGAAGCGGGTGGAGGGAGGGAGACAGGATAGGAGGGGAGCGCGAGATGGAGGACCTGGAGATGTGGTGGGTGATGGGGAGGGGAAGAAAGAGTCGTAAATTCGTTCGTAGATGTCAGTCAGTCGGACGTGAGGCGAGCATGTGTGCGGGCTGTTCGTAGTTTGAGGGCCGGGCGGAAAGAGAGCTCCTGCTTCGCTCTGAGAGAATGTGCGCTGGTTTTTGTGTTTGTGTGCTTACGCAGAACTTTGAGGATGTTTTATATCCGACGGGTATAGTCCAACTCACACCCTCCCTTCCCTTTTCTCCCACGCATCGTCAACGTTCCTCCCTCTATCCCCTCCCCCCTCTATAACTAGCTCCTCCTAACTACCATTCTTTTTCCATCCGCCGCTGAATTTCCCCATCCCTCCGTCACTTCACCTTCAATCCCTCATTATTTTCACCTGCTCTCACGGCAGATTCTCCCTCCCATCCCCCAACACTCTTGCCCAATCCCTCCGCTTAAATAGGTCTCTTCCTCCCTTATCCGTCTTCTTTCGTACGCTTATCAATTCCTTCCACCAACTAACAATGCCCCCCTCCCTCGAGAGTTTGCGGAACCTACAGTGGTATAGTGCATACAAAGCGGTGAGTTCGTCTGTATGGCTCGTGCGGTAGTGCTCCTTAAGGACCTGAATCGATGCTCCGAGCTCCGAATTGCTATATTAATCCCAATGGGAAAAAGCTCTTGCTTATGTAATTTATTCCCAAACTGAGTGTATGTATAATTTATGCACGAAATGCATTATCCCCAATGAAAAATGGTTGATATTAGGGTAATCGTCGTCCATATAATCCAAATTTAGAATACCGGCTAACTTTCGAATAACGATAGCGTATGCATTACAAAATTACAGAGCTCTGATTCTCACAGATTACTTCACCCATTGCTACACTGGTCTCTTTCAAGGGTCTATGTCGACAAAGTTCTACCAACTGCGTGAGAATATTTCATCCAGTATTTTCAGACACCCAGAAGATTCCTGTTCTTCAACCTCAAAACCATTATCCTACATTTGGATGTAGATACGTTATGTTTTTTGGGACATAGGTGAAACGGTGAGGAGGGGAGCAAGGGAAAGTAAGAATAAGATAAGGATAAGATAGCCTATAATAATTAGAAAATGAACCTTATATTAAGTAATTCTTTCCTAGAATAAATAACGGAAGTATTGGAAGCTAAAATAGGTTACCTATTCGTAATAATGGATTTTTATTCATTATTAATTATTATTATTTTGAACTATTTTTTACTAATTGTGTTATATCTGTCCTTCAACTATTTCGCTTCTTAAAGATCTCAAACCTCTCTAAACCACTCTCAAAGCGTTTTCCTTACTTAATGCTTATAAAATCGGATTTTCTTCTCTATTCTCTTTTATTCTATGATTATTTAACACACTTTCTATGACTTTTCATATTAATATGCGTAGTCTTTCTTTCTTAGACTTTCGCACACTTCTGATAATGATTCCAATAACCAGTCTTACACTTTAGTAGTAGCACGTGCGAGTAAATAAGCAATTTGAGCGGAGGGCGAAATACAAGGATAATTTATAATAAGGAAGCATTATAACCATTGCACAACTCCCATCTCTCTCGCTATCTCGTAAACTGCACGTGATCTTATTCATTTCATCCTCTTTTGAATGAAACCTCATCGTTGCAATGATTGCCCCTCTTTCCCTCAGCTACCATGTATGCTTGCCTAGAATATTTACTAAAGAAATGGCACCATCCAGAATTTTTTCCATATTTTAGCATGCTCTGTAAAATGCAGAAATGGGAGCGTTCAATTAACCTTTCGGAATGAGTGCAATTTTTGCAATTGGATTGAGGTTGAGGTAATGGAAATAAGTCTGAATTTTATACTGTTGCTTGAGTAGATTATACCGATGCTGGACTGTAATTAATCCCTTCTCTGGTTTTGGCACGAACAGTAATAGCAACTAACAACTTTGAGCAAACGTCACATAGTCGGATTAAATTGCAATAATGTATGATTTAATAATTTAAAAACGGAATTAAGAAATTGAGCCATCATTGCAGAAATATTATCCAATTTATCGAAACTATCTGACAAGAATTTTAATGGTAGGCCGTCATCGGAGTCATGTTTTTTTACCACCTATGACTATATCCATTACTGAATGCCATGAACCAGCCTACGGTCTTTTTTCCGGCGATAAATCATTCCCTGGCCCTTATCTCCACCTGTTTTCAAATATATACTTAATACAGGTCTCAAGTGTCCCTTCCCCTTGCTCAATTTGAAGAGACGGTTCTTCCCGCCCTATGCACTCAAAAAAAAGGAAATAAAACAAGCGGCGATAATTACTAAGCTCCGACGGAGGGAGCGAACAGGGGGTTGGGGTCGAGGAAAGTGCGGTAGGAAGACAGCAGTTTCAGTAGAGAGAGGTTAAGGAGGGAAACAGCTGGATGGTTTCAAAGTAAAGGATCGAGAGAGTGAGACGGGTGGGGAGTGGGGAGATACTGGATGGGAATATGGGACATGGGGTGAGGGACGACCATATTAAAAGTCTGAGGTGGGGAGAAAGGGATGGGGGAGGCAGTAGCCTGGAACTGGCGGGATGGGGAAATCGCTAATCTCTCATCCCCTCCCTATTTCCTTGGCGCAACAACAACATTCCCTCCCCTTATCCTACATATCCTGCATCAAACCCGCAACACCTTTCACTTAGCAACGCATAACAATGCTCGTATTATATTCCAGTTTTCCCGCCCACCGAAATTGACAACTTCCGGCTGACAGCTTGGCGTAGCAAGTCGAGAATAAGTGGAAAAGATTTTTTAAAAGGTGGAAAAGTAAGTAAGAAGTGAGAAAAGGTGTTAAGGAGACGTAAGAGGATATTTAAGGAGGATTGGAACGCATCGGAGCAGGGTGGGAGGAGAGAGGTAGAGTGAAATATAGTTGTGAGGAACGAGGAAAGGTGGAGGGAGAGGTGTGGATGAGGCGCCCCTTGGGGCAGGAAAAGGGCACGGTTTGATGGAAAAATGAATGAAGACGTAGACTAGAGGAGATGGGATGGCTGCAAGTTCTCTAGGAATGATTTTCACGGATGTGGGAGAGGTAAACGTTCGGTGAGGTGAGATGGAGGGCCGGCGGCCGGCTAAGAGGTGTATGGAAAAGTTCAAAAGTTGATAAGTGTAATTGATTCCGCTGATGTGGAAGTAGGATGGTCATATGTTAAGTCTCGTATATCCCCCTCATTCGCCAACCCTTTACCAGATGTATATCCGTCATGAATAAGCAAAATAAATTAAAGATAAGCATCGAAGGGAAAAATGCATAACCTACGTACGCAGTGCACCATATATAATCGCTAATATGACATGCTCACTGAGTAAACAAAAAATCCAGAAACTTCGTAATCATGCTTAATATAGTTGAAGAATAATGAATAAAAGTCTTAGAATCAAAGCAAAAATGAAATATTAACGTGATAGCGGTTCTCAAATCTGAAGTTAATGCATTTGATATTATTTGGAACTACAGAGTAGCAGTAACGTATGTTTTAAAATAAATAAACTAATCACAATAAAATACCCATGTCCGACGTGGATTCAAATCAGTGGTATAAGTGATTGGGACTGAGATTTCTACCCAATGAAATGTCTATCGAGAAATGTTTAGGAAATATTTAGGTTATAAAAACGACAAGAGAATAAATTAGCAATAGGTAAGTAGACAAAATGCTGAAAGATTGAAAGTATGTGGGTGAAAAGCCACATCTTTTTTTTCGGGCTTCTATTTTTTTTGTCCGTATGATCGAATTGAAATAGCCATTCAATTCCGTCATTTAACGCAGCACACGAAATATCCATTAGACGGGGGTTACTGTATCATCACATTAAGCCGAAAATAAGTAAAAAATTCTAACTTATTATTTTTTATCGAATTTATCCGAAATCGCGAAATGAAATGAATTGGATTGGATGATTTAATTAGAACGAAGGAAACTTAAAGCGAAGCGAGAAGGAATCTTTCATTTCTGGAGACATTCGCTGCAACGGGAGTTGTTCCTCAAAATGATCCCTATGCAGTCTAACCCAAAAGTTACGATAGTTTGGGGGAGTTGATAAGCTAGGAATAAGGAAGAAGTGTGATGACGATAGGATGCACGGTGACCGAGGAAACCGGCGTGATCTTCCCCTCCTACACGCCCTAATACTCCACAACCCCTCGCCCTCCCTGCTCACCGCTAATCACCTTCCATAACTCAGGGAGCCATTAATCCTCCCCATTGCCCCATCATTCCCCTCGCTCTCCCTCCTCCCTCTCCCCTTCTTCTCTTCCCATTCATCCTCCATATTCCTTCTTAATCGAATCGTGCATATATGCCCTCCCCCACGACCTCAATCCCCCCGTCCCATGCTGTTCATCTTCATTCTTTCTTCCACCGCTTCTCACCCACTTGATTTTTCCCTTCTGGACCCGGTCAAGATTTTTGTCTCGTGAGTGCCTCTCTAAGTCCGTCATTTTGGTGGGATGAGGTGTATAGAGACAATATAAAGATCACTGAGAGAAAAAACGGGGCAAAGAAAGTGAGCGCGCGAACGGGACAAAGAAGCGGGCATATTTCTGGTGTTGAATGCGGGACGGAAGAGTGAGATTTGACACTCAGAAGTCGAATTCACCTCTAAATGCAATGGAATGTATGCCTGATTGCGATGTCCTTGCGAATCTACCTCGTAGAGAACTTCACTCCTGATATTTTGATGTCAGGAATATTTAGTCGGATAGGGGTATACCGTGCTCATTATCTCTTTTTCAGTATTGCATAATTGTTATTCGTGAAACTAACGTATGCTGTAAGAGAGCTAGATTGTTCACAAAGATTTTATTGACCAATTATGATTTAATTGGGTGGGTAGTTGATTTTCACAAGACCTTGCTCAATTATTATTCAACGTAGTCAATAAACCGTCTAAGAAGACAGCTCAGAAGCACTTGAGGGGTCAAACGCAAAACAAGCATTTTACGTTACCAGGCAACATCGTATAGTGCCATAGTTAGCTGATAGATACACGAAAAAGGCATCCAGAAGGATCGGTCATTTTATTTCCACATCAAAGACATCTGTTAAATTTGTTTTTATTGACCAATAATGATTTAATTGGGTGGGTAGTTGATTTAAAAAATAGATATTTCTAAGTCAATATTAAAACAGTCAATGGCTATGTCCCTAACATTTCCTTTAAACCAGAGCATCCAATCACAGCGGGATCATTCGGCCTGTATTTTGACTGAAGTGACCATTTGATCTTGATGATGCCATAATCGAAGTATGTTTTTCTCAATACGTTATTTAACTATTGGAGAGGTTGTCAAGAGAGTTGTGTAGCCCTCCTTCCTTGTTTATAAAATTGTACAAGTATTTTGACAAATGTTTGGCATTTTTCATATTCGCTGATAGATGAAGAATGTTTAGAAGCACTGAACCTTGCCATGAATGCCATCTGTTTCTGCTGTTTTTTTCAAGTTCTTAAAAATTTACGAAATAATGTGACTTAGTAAAGGGAAGAACTGGCCGGCTTAGATATAACAAGGTGTTTTTTCAAGTCACACCAACTGCCATGAGTTCGTATTTTGGCCTTTCGCATATTTAATGGATAGCGTAAGTTAAATTTAGGAGTTCCTGCCGCAGCTCCTTAACGTCATGCCAACTCAACATTAAGAGCTCTACGGTGCATCTCGACCTATTTATTTTTCTTACTTCGAGAACCTGCAATTATCCTCGTCGGAGGAAGTGCAGCAGTAAACTAAACTTTAAAAACCAGTGGAAATATAAAACTATGCACAACTTAAAAAAAATAAAACAGATTTCGCAGAATATCTCTGCGATCAAGTTTACAAAATAACACCGTGCATGAGGTGTTAAGGAAAAATTTTGTCAATAACTTGATAATATTAACATTTTGTACGAATATTTATGAACTGTTAAATTTTAATTTATATCGATTTGATTGTGATTTCCCCCGGACTTAGTCTTAATCTCACGGTTGCTCACAGTGCGAATGTGACACAATGAGGGATCCGTATTTCGGGAGAAATTTCAATGGAAAAATATTAAGATGCTTTAAAGGGGCAGTCCTTGAAAATAGCATCAACGCCTAAGCGGCAAATGAAAATGTAAGCGTAGTAACATTCTGAGAGACATAAATGAGGGGGATATTAAGGAGAAAAAGTGATGGGACGTGGAAGGCATAGAGTCAGCGAGGCGCCTCGAGTATCGTTTTCACGAGGCGAATAAGTAATTTCTCGTTTAATTTGTGCGTCTCGTTTGGCTCGCACGGCTTTCGCGAAAATGCAAGCACGCAGCAGACATAAACATGAAGACGGTGGGTTGCAGAACACTTCGGTTGTGCCTCGTAGAATCGTACTAGAAATGTTTCCTAACAGTCTTTTCTTCATTCCAATGTACACGGAAGCGTATGCTACCGTTCCATTTTTTTCACTCGAACTATTTTGAACAAAAATGATCGGTCAAGGAACCTATATACATTTATTTTACGAACTGAGAGAATAATGTTAAATTTTTTGTTGGAAACAATATGGATAAAAAATCACATATCAGCATGTGAAATGAATGGTGCATTACCACCTAAACCTTAAATATGATGCATCGCCTCTCACGGTTTTGCAATTAAAGATGCTTTTGGGTGTGCCGGGGGATGACCAACATTCACATAGCTCCTGCAGTTTGAAAAATAAATACAAAGGAACTGCATCCACCGTTGTTGTGGAAGAATATATTTTCTAAAGAGCGACTTCAATTCTCAAACATGAGCTTCGGGGAATTCCTACGTATTTAGCCGAGGAATCCGGCTCAATCGTAGTCGGAAACATTATTATTAAAATTACTGAAAACGCTAGCGTCTTAAAATGGAACTAGGCCCCTAAGTACCTGAATAATATATTTCTGTATATTTTGTCTGAATATATTTCCATCAATAACTCCTTTGCTAAATGTATTGACCGTCTCTTTAGCTCCCAGTTATCAACTCAATATGCAGCTCCTTCGAGCGCTCCTTCTCCCCTCTTCCATTCCGAAATTCTTCCTCGTTCATCGCGGAAATAGGAGGTCTTCTGGACTTCTGCGCTCCACGTAAATTCGCAGTGGCCATCCTAAAACGTCTTTATCAGCCGGAGAACCTTTTCCTCCCTCCCAACTACCCCATCCCTTTTCCTTTCCTTCCCGAGACTATTTCCTCCGTCCCACTCCCTTCCCCCAGTCTTCCTTCCACCCTTTACTTCCTCCGACTCCCTTTTCCTTCCCCGACACCTTCTTTGACTAACGCGTGGCACCTGTTGGAGAAAGCGTGCGAAATGAGATTCCCAGGTCCACGCCTCCCTTCCCTCCTCTCCCCCCATAACTCCTTCCCCAACTCTTCCTCATATAACCCTTTCGCTTCTCTCCCCCACGGCTAGACTTCTTTCCTCCCTTACCTTCGGCCGTTTCCCCACTAACATCCTTCATCCACTCTTGCCGCCCTTCCTACCACACCATCCACCTTCCATCTCTGCTTATTTTTCCTCATTTTTTGAGGTATTTCTCCCATGCTACTTTTGCAAACCTTCCTCCCTTCGTCATTGTAATTATAGCAACTCACACATCATTTTCTGATAGCAATAGCCTCTATTTATTTCATATCCATTCAAAGCTTACAGTGGTCCAAGTGCCTATCTTACTATTGGTTCATATCACCGTTTCCATTTTATCTTCATTCAAACTGAAAAACAAGTCAATACAAACCTTCGACATAATAGCGTGGTGAATAATCCGTTGACTATAAAAATAATTCTAATTGGCTTACTCTACAGTTTATTACTTGGAAACATCTCCGATCAGTATTACCCTATATCCAAAAATCTGCGGGATATATTTGATTATAACAAAATATCATTAAGGGAGCCTTCTCTATTAATATTTATGATGACCATCTGACAATATATAGCTTTACTTTTACAAATTATTCCACACTTATGCTCAACTAAAGTATAAATCTTTGATGCTCAAGGATTATATACTTACTCAATGGCATGCTCAAAATGATGAATCAGAGCTTACACAGAATTTTTATGAACCAATGTTAACAGAATATGTAAAAGAAGAAATCATTTAAAAGATGAAATATATACTCCGTGACTGCGCCCAGTAATGCACCTGTTTCATTTAACCATAGGTATAGTTTTGAGCTTCACTAAGCAGTAAATTCGTCATATTTACGTAAAGCTTGGCCTTCTAGGCATAATGATTAAACGATGGGGAAATGTGAATTGTCAGAATATCTATGCAAGTACTCATAAAATCCATGTCACAATATACCGGTACCTTTTTTCTTATTATCTACTTACTGTAAGCAATAAACATTTCGTGGTCCTAGAATCAGAAAGCAATTCTTGACATTCAAGCCCTCTTATCCTGAGGGCCTTCGAAATAACATGGTGTGTTATACTTCCTGTCTCCAGCGCTCTCACAAGGCCGTTCTGTTAAATTAGACTAATGATAAACGATAGCCAGCGCTTTTTTGTTGTGACCACGCCATATGCGACCAACGTGCCCAAAACGTATTATATATAAGATCGTGCGTGAGCGACACCGCTTTTCTAAGAGGAGTGGCTAGCGTATTTACATTTATTTACAATTGCATTTATATAACTTAACAGCAATAGCGCGAATGAAAGGCTTCCCGAAATGGAGAGACAGATACGTTTAAATTTTTCGTACTTGCTAGTTGATCTAATAAAGTCATTTGTGATAAAAGCTGTCGTAAGTAAGTGAGTTTTCTAATTTTCTAATATTTGTTAATAGCGATTTTTGCTTTACTTCCTATTAAATATTATTGAAGATTTGGACATTGTGCATTGATATTGCTGTTATTCATCGCAATGAAAGCTCTAATTCGTTCCTAGTTCTCTCTATCCCATTTTTACTTAACTTTGTGTGATCTCAACGCGAATCTATGTATATAAACTTCATTTTTGCTTTCTTCTGACTTTCTAGGTGTATAAATGCAAAAAATGGTATTTTTTTAAATAAAATATGGATCGTATCTAAATCCTAGAGCTGTGAGAAATTTCTTGAGCATCCCTACGCCTCCGCCCATGAATTAGGTAATTTGGGGCTAAGAAGGTTTGTCGTTGCGTGAGAGAATCTAGTCGTATTCCCGAAGTCGTAAATCTTCATCCTAGATTTGTAACAAGATAATGAATTCAGAGTGAAATGTGTCTACCGTTTTATTTAGCATTCTCTCTCTTTCCCTCACAATTTTTAGAAGAAGTTATTTTTTTTCCGGTATGCCTCGTTAAAGAATGCCTATTTACAATATTTTTTAAACGCTTGGAAAAAAAAGTCTTACATTTTTGGGTAGTATAGTATTTTAGTTCTTCTGTGCGTCTTTCAATATTGATGGTATCGCCAAGCAGACAAACGAATGTCTCTAAAAATGGATGGATAATTTCAGCACAGCATTCAATGGATAGAATAAGAATTAATTAGAGAGAATGATCCACATTTTTCTGTATTTTCTTGATGGCATCAGCAAAATATTTGCATTCAGTTTCAATTGGACTTTCAGACGCAGAAAATTAATGTATATCGGCCGAATATTTTCACAGAGTTAATTAGAAATTCTTTGCTACACTTAGAATACAAATCCATATTTCCCAAGATACCGGAGTTTAAGGCTATGCCGAAAACCATTCATACAGAAAGATATACAAAAAAATCAGAAACTTGTCTATTCCTAATTAAATATGCAAGTGGATACCTTTGAATCTAGCATATATTTGATATATTTATTTTAAACAAGCAAGTTATGAGAGTTTGGATTTCCCAGGGAATAACAATGCCCAAAGTGTTGCATTGTGCAGCAGGAAAATGTGGGTAGTTCCCTCACTTAATATCGAGTCTTTTGTGACTTTAAATGGGCGTGGCGCGTGATTTCACGAATGAGTTTCGCTCGATCGAAAGAGATGGGTATAAGAGAGTTCTGGGCCGAAGATGCACGCGAATTTAATCACAGAAACAAAAACACACATAAACCTCTGACAGTCCCATAGTTAAGACTCAAATAGCATCAAATGAGAGAGGCAATAAAGTCTTAAACTACCGCCATTACGCGAGGAAATTAGTCTTTTTCGAACCGGAAAACTCGAAAAACAAACGACTGTGGCCAATTAGGCGGCCGTACCTTTTAGACCTCCCCCTTCAAAAGACTAGGCCGAATAGCTTTCGAGAAAACTACTCCGCTAGCGTTCTTCAGCCCCTAGATAACAAGAAGTAAGATGAGCAAATCGATTGGGAACCCTTTGTCACGACCGAACAGAACAGAGAAATGAAAGGCAGGAATAAATAGAAGAAAGTGGAGTTCTGAAAACCATTTGTCAAGACTTTGAGCTCCGAAATAATTTCCGACCACCAGAGATGCAGGGACCAGTCGCTTGTTTATTCTTTTTATTTTACTTTTCCCTCGATCCTTGTTCCCACAGACTATTTTGAATACGCAGTCACCGCAGTCATTTAAAATAAATCTCTCCGACTCGCACGTTTCTTATTGTACATTCATCACGGCCAGAGATATGACAGCTAAGGATCCGCCTCATAGACTGCCTTCGTCACAAAGGGTCCCTCTCACCCCTACCCTCTATCTGTCCCACCTTCCCCAGCCAGCCCGTGGAAACTTGCTCTGAAGTCGAAGACCGAAAGAACCCATCCTTCATTTATGCTTTCATGAGACTTTAACGATGGTGGCCGACGCTGGTGGGCAAAGAGACGAATCCTTCATTTTTGTTACTTTTATAGGTAAAATTAAATAAAGAACACTGTCCCCATGCGATCCTCTTTGCCCAAGAAGTATAACCTCCCTCACCTATTCGTGGTTTCGTTGGCAGGCTACCTCTTACATGTCGTGGGTTGTGCACTTCATAGATCTGTAGAGTTTTTTCATAGAATAACCTAGGTGAAGGAATGTTCTTAGCCTCACTATTGGATTTATGATAAAATGATAGCCTGATATTCAGTTTAATTTAGCTCACATGAGTAGTTTAGATGCACTGAAAAATATTTTAGCATTTTACTTTGCATTTTTTTTTCTTCTCAAAAACGTATTTGAGCATTAAAAAATCCAACATTATCGCTATCCAAAACCCGAGAGCTTCGTGCGTCATGAAAATAGTAGAAGTTGTGAGACATGCTAAGTAGAGGCTAATTCTGTCAATTGAGTCTCCAAATAAAGAATTTGACGAAAAAAGGTGTAGTAGGCGTAAAATAACACGTCGTCTGTGCAATTCAACGGATTCTTCCGCTGATTGCTATTCTCAGGTTTTCTGCATTTTGCAAGCCAGTCGAACCAAACCAAAATCGAACCAAACCGCTTCGTAAAATACGTAAAATGTTGCACTCCCAATGTGTAGCACGCATAATGTCATATGGCTATTACCACCTTTTTAGTCTTTCAATCTTAAGCTTTGCCGACTTAGCCCTCAATTCTTCCCTATTCGTGCTAATTAGTTTATAACTGACACAATTCTCGTGACTTCACATTGATCAACTGATTAATCAACAACGCCATTTTTTCCATCCAGTTTAATGGCACAAATATGAGGGTGCAAGGGTAAGCTATTGTATACATTTGCCCAAAGGATACCTTTGAGAGTTGTATGTTTTGAAAGACTTGGTTTGAGTGAAAATCGAATGGGGGATCACACCTCGACGCCGGCAACCTCTGGTGCAAGAGGTATACGCCCTTCCCTCGCGCACCAACGCATCTCATGTACACACACCTCCCACACTCACCCTGTCTCCAGCATCCCGCTCAGCCACCCCTCCTCCTCTCAACTCTGGGCTGTACTTCCCGATCCTTCTCTCCCCCCCCACCATCCCACAGCTTCTCATCGCAAGCCTCCGCACACTAGTCCACGTGCCAAACAAGCTTGGCTCTTCCCCAGGTCCCCTGAAATTTACAAGCGCGATAAAAGAGTGCCCTCTCTCTTTCTCCCCCTTCTCTCTCTCTCTCTGACCCCACTCAACTCATCCGCTCACCATTTCCGACCCAACTCCCTCTCCTCCGACTCCTCCCCCCAGCCTCTCCTTCGAAGAGAACCCTTAAAGCCCTTAACTTCGCGGTGCACCCCCACTCATCCCTCCCCCGCCAACCATATTTCCCGAAGAGTCGTGTGGGAAAGACTCAAAACATACAATGCATAGTCACCATCATAATAATCTTAACCCTCGGAGGAGAACTCTCCCGGTTTTGAGGTTGACACAATGTGATTGAATGACTACAGTGCCTTGGTAAGCCTTTTCTCCGTACCCCTTCTGTGAATTTGTCTCATCTTGTCTTATCCATATCTTCTCACCGTTTGCGAATATGGATATCGCTTTGAAGCGGATCAAGTTTGCCATGATCATTTTACTCCTCGAAGATTTTGCAGCCAATTTATGTACCTCTACTAAAATTAAGCCTTCATTGTCGGATAGGCTCAAATGGCAATGCACCATAAAATTCGGGAGAAAATATAACAAATCATAAATATCATATCCCATATATACCCAACATATATAACAACCCATCAATAAAAATGAATAATCCAATTGATATTCGTTTATATAGGTACGCCTAAAT
This sequence comes from Calopteryx splendens, assembly GCA_002093875.1. Classification (NCBI taxonomy): domain Eukaryota; kingdom Metazoa; phylum Arthropoda; class Insecta; order Odonata; family Calopterygidae; genus Calopteryx; species Calopteryx splendens. Next base: position 149,266 of record LYUA01000008.1, read on the forward strand.
TGGCGGCATCATGTAGTTTGAGTGCATCGCAAGGAAGGGTACGAATGGCAAATTGTGGAATGTTATTTTCCGGCAGCTGGTTTTTTTTAGTGAAAAGGGAACTCGACTGGCAGAACGACTCGAATACTATTACCATTCTGAATACCTCAAGTTCATATTTGGAAGTGGAAGTTCAACTCACATTGACTAATAATTTTTCACATCGACTTTCTTGGGTGCTGACAATATTTCGACCATCGACAATATCAGATCTGCAACAGCCTTGAAAGAGGTATAAAGCGGTTTATATAAGCTCACAGGATTTGGAATATCTAGTACCTCAAAAGTAATCCAAGTGGAAAAATATTAAGAAATGAGGGATTTGCATAACAAGAGATTAGTTTTGTGGTTAAAGCAATCGCAATCTGATAGTTAAAATCGAGACGTTACAGTGAAATCCTTCTAACTCAGTGATTTAAAATAAATGTATCGGTAAAAAAGGTATCGGATAATTCAGCCTATTTTAAATTATTTTTTAAAAGGCCAGAGACGGAATTTATTCAACGATTTACGGTTATTTGATCATATAAAGTACACTTACTAATGATTTGTCTAAAGTTATTATCACATCACAATTAGTATCTATACATATTTTTCTATAAACCGTTCAAGGAGTAAGATTAGCATAAATTTCAGCAAGGATTTAAAATGCCTCGTCTTATATGAATAGCATTCAATGTTTCATGGTTACATGGTTCTTGTGCGAAGAGATACATATTTCATTCAAGCTACAATCTTAATTTAAGGTTTTTAAGTGGAATGTTTTGAACGGGTGTAAAATCCTGGTACCTGCTTTCAGTCTCGTAACAAAATGTAACTGCATGAACTTGTGAGGTCAATACGAAAGGCTTTTCAATCTTTTGTTTTCAATTTTGTGTCTAGACATACGGGGTTATAGTTAAAAAGACGCAGGAACGAGAATCCCTTCTTGAAGCTTTGGATATCTGAATAATATTCTTCCAGTAGGAAACGCTTTCATTTTGCATTTTTACCGCTCAATTCATATTGAAGATATAAGAATCACGTTTTATTGAAGACATCCAGAGACATCTAGAGGGCTGTGTGTATATAGCACAATGTTGACGAAGTAAATTTAGTTTAAAAACTACAGCAATATATTTATACTTCTGAAGTTAAGATGCATTTGGTCCATTTCACAAAAAAAACGTAAATTTTGTTGAGAACTACGTGATTTTATTCGTAACATTATGCATACAATTCAAATAACTGGACGGCACACTAAAATAAGATTCATGATATTCGACGATTTTTTAAGTTATTGTTTTGCTTTGAGCTCTGAGCGTTTGATCATTCTAATGATCTGCAATTAACGCCAGTTATAATAGAGTAAATGCGATTCAAAAATAGAAATTATCACCATCATGGCCCTTGAAATAACCTGGAAAGATTTAAGACATCACGCACTTTATTTCGCAGCCAATACAATGGTGCAAAAAATATCCTCGTACTCAGAAATAGCGAGCAGGATGGAGGCCCACGTGTAAGAAAGATGATCTAAACATCCTCAGCTGAATTCTCCATCTGTGTGGTCCACGTAGGAAGTAAATACGATTGGCGCAGGCGATGAATCGGGGAGCAGCAGCGATGAGAGGAAGGGGGGTGGTGGAGGGAGGAAGGAGAGACGGACCATTTTCGACACATAGTGTCGGGAGCCTTCTCGATCGTTCACAGATGCCCGACTCCAAGAATGGCATTTAACTGAGAATTTAGGTCCCATAAGTGCCGCATATCATGCAGCGACGATACTATGCAAAGTCCTTCTTCGCCCACGGGGCACGCAAGAAGGTGTCATCTCTGACTCCCAACTACTCTCGCGTCACATGTTCATCTGGTGTGGGAAATCGTGACGCACGCCTCCGCCGACTAACACTCCCGATAAATTAAGTTGTCATGCCTAAACGCTAGCATTCGCGCGTAATGGAAGCCATAAACGAGTTCGTCTGGATTTTTCCAAAACGCTTACTTCATACAAGACGTCAAGTTTGGTTAAAAATATTTCATAAATACCGATAACAGATTTGAGCTTGAAAATGTATTTCTTTTCGGTGGACGACGGGATTTCAGTGGCATCATAAACAAGAAGAGCAAAAATTTAAGTCAGCAATTTTGCACATTTATTGATTAAGTCGAGATTGTTTACGACAAGTCCGCTATTCCAATGTCAGGGATATTCTTCAAGAATATTTTCATATCTTAATCTCAATCAGCTGAGTAAACACAAAAATATTATTCTTTTTAAAAGTCAGTAACCCAACGGATTTCTAGGCAAAATTAAAACTGGTTGATAAGTTCATTGGCTGATAGAGAAGAAATATTTCAAGGTTAACTTAGCTTCGTGAAAAAATTTAACGTTTGCTGATTATAACAAAATTTAAACTTTTTTTTCTTTTTTCTAGTTTGTGATCGCGTTACTAATATGAATTAATGCTTCCACCACGCGGGACCAATGATTATTATATCTCGTGTATCACTGGCTACAAAGTAATATCTACATTTTCTACCTTCTTTTCTTAAGTGAATCCTTCTTGAATAGCACAAATGATGGTACATGTGAATTCATGCAAATATTCACGAGCTTCACCCCGTGGAACCTTTTCACGGAATATTATAGAAAGAGGCAGCTTACCATCCTCCATACCTAAAAACTACCCTAGGAAAAAATGTCAGTTTTCGGGGAAATACTACTACATGTACTACGGCATATTTTTTCATCCTATCTTGATGATGTTGCTTCTTTAGACTACTTTTTTTAAAAGTACGATGCTTATGTTTAGTTCAGTGTGGGCTGTGGCACAATTTTATTAAATAATTTTTACATGAAGCCATAGCCATGTCATAATTTGCCATCTTATCAATTACATATAATGAAAAGAGAGCTTTTACTTTATTGAAGATTTCCAGAAATTAAGTTTTTTAGTCCGCGATTAAAAAAAATAATTTATGCGATAAAGACCCAATATGAGGTTTCCTGAGCTTTGCTTAATTTGTGTAGTTAATGATTGAAATCTTGCCCGACTCCTCAGATATGATTTACCACCGACCTTGCTCGAGTATATAAAGGTGAAGGAAAAGAAGTGGGCTCATAGATGGCACGAGAGGGGGGGCATTTGTGCGGTAGGTTGCCGGGAGGGGAGTGGAGGTATGAGTAAGGGTGGTGAGCGATGGCAAGGTCCGGGATTTGTTATGTTGGCCACAGGGAAGAAGGGGAAGCGAAGGTTTTAGTCGGAGAGGAGGATCAGATGGCAAAGCTGGAGGAACGGGAAAGGGGAGGAAGATCTAGGATATGTAGGGGAGGGAGGGAAAATATAACGAGACCACCGAAAAGACTAACTTATGAGATAGGAAAGAAAAGAGTTAACAGTCTCGTGTTTTAAATACGTGGAAGCGGGCCAAAAATAAAAAAAAGGCTTTTCTCTCGACCATGGATGCTCACGTTAATATTATTTATTTTTTAATCCTTCGCTTCCAACTCCCAACTCATGGCCCTTCCGTTTCGTTTTATTCCAATTAGCCGCACAATATTCAAGCACGATCGGCTGGCTAGCTGATGGTGCATTCTACGTTCATGAAAATGGAATCTGTTTGGTTTCTTGGAAATATAAAGGTTATTTTTTTAAAGTCGCGCTCATTGTAGCACCTGCCTGTCTTTCCCGAGAGAGGTCACTTTCTACGGGAGGAAGGAAGATACAAGACAAGAATTTCAACTGCTCACTTCAGCTGAACGCATTTACTTACTTATTGGCAACGAGAGATGAAATTGCTTTGGAGAATAATTTATATTTGGGCTCCTGTTTTATAGTTTTGGTATGCCTAACCTTAAGCTTCATCGAATGGCGCATTTGAGGAGGGAATTATTCTGAAATGTTGTGCTTGGACATGCATTTAGATGCCAGAGCTTTACGGTGCTTGAGCAGGGAATGCCGAGTGTATTGAATGCGTTTAAACATTCATCAATCTAACTTTCCCGTCTAAATGGAGACGTCATGTGAAATTCATTTTCATCGAATTTCTCTTCACCTGGTGGTGCTTTAAAGTCATCTTTATCATATTGTGGCCTAATTTTGGCTTCTGGATGTAATATTCTATTATAGTGCTCCGATTCATGATTGATGCACGTTAGGGTAACACGTCGAGTGCAAGAACAGTACACTCCCCATCAATTGCATGTGTTGCATGGAAAATTGAACGATCCTATTTATAACAACAAAACATGGCCAATATAGGGTTTCTCTCTCCTTTCTGATTTCCTAATCTATACCTATTACTAACCATTTTTTTCTATTCTGCGAATTAGTTAAAAAACGACGCCTCCCGTTAAAACTTTCTAAAGGCGTTTGTGTTACTATTTTCCATCTCCATCGGTTAATGTAGCAATCGTGATAGTAAAAAAATTAGAGCTTAATTCATTTGCATGCATTTGACTCTCAAACATGGGCGCGATCAATTGCCAATGATCCATTAAATTTTATAAGAAATGCGCTAAATCAGATACAAATTAGGCATTGATTATTACAAGAGGTATTGTTATATTACCTTGCCTATTTACAATATGACCTTTCGTAATTATAAATTAATTTGTTGGTTCTTACTTAATGTGTGAGGCGCAGGCTACAACGGAATAAAATCAGGAATTAATCAAGAACGATAGCATTAAGGAGAAAAATTGTGATCTCACTAAAGAAATGTCTTCGAGGTCGATGCTTGTGCTGTTTCGTGACTATCCCGAGCACCTCCTTAGGCATCGGTCGCATGTGATCTCCCCTCCTCGAGGGGAAATGGGAAGGCCGGTTTTGATTAATGCATGAAGCAGAAGCCTTCGGTGGGAGAGGTGGGTGGGGGGAGGGAAGAATGCTTCAGCGAGTCTTTGCTGCTTGTTGAATGGTTGGGAGGCGTATGCATGGTATGGAAGAGCGCGGCGGGCGAAAAGGGAGAGGATAGGTGTTGTAACATACCGCTGAAACAACTCCTGTCACGTCTGCATCGAAACTTTCAGTTTCCCTTTATTCAAAATTTCGCAGTATCGCAGTTTATTCTAAAATATCGTAAATATTCTGCTGTTCTCCTTCGGTGGTTACTTTTTTCTTTATTTTGGCTTGTCAGGTGGGATAGACGGACGGTCTCGGGTGACTTGTGGATTTTATTGATGAGGCTCGTGGGGAAACTGCTATTGATTTTCTTTTGTTTTTGGAATACGATGAATTGGCATTGTCTTTCAGCGGTCGAGGCGATACGATGGTGACAAATTTTCAAAGATTACATTTCACTGGGCTACATAAAACCTATTACTCCATATTCTTCTTCGCGACTAGATATCCTGAATGCGATTGGTAACCTTAATATTATGATATGAATATAATAGTACGACTCTGTACTTACTGACTTAAAGTACAGTACTGACACAAAAATGTTTTAACCCAAATGATAAATAAATAGCATAAGTCTTAGGTAGAACACAATGTATTTTGTTCCCAGAAAACAAAGTGTCAGTGCAGAAACTGCATCGTCTGCCTTCATTTTCCTACTATCAGTTGTGTGAGGAAGGTGACTAAACGGTAACGATAAAGTATTAATTGCATCACGGATCGATAAAAAATATAATTTGAACTCCACGATTTCCTCATGCATTATACAAAATGCTCCTGAAAGAATCATAAATTGTTAAATGAATACCGGAAACAAGCTTTCAATTACGCTGTACAATTTGAACGATAAATCTTTCTGGAATTGGAAAGTCGTGGATTGATTAATTACCGGGTTACGTATAAGGACGCGTATTGTGTCGCAGCGGCGGTAATTTGCATTGTTAAGCAGAAAATATTCCTATGAAACTCACCAATCAATCTAGGCTTGCACTTTTTGCATCATGACGATAGATTTCTGCTGATCACGGATTCCGTTCCTAGTTGTATTCATGGGCGCTTTTATTTATTAATGGACGATTGCCTCTTACATATTTTAAATCTACTTGACTATAAACTACGAGTGTGCACAAATAGTTCATACCTTCAATGACTCCACTTGGTAAAATAGATGCCAACACGATTGAATATAAGGGAGGTTGCTCGTCTCCGATGATTTCAGTTCAAAAGAAACAAGAGCAGATTTTAATCGTACGTTCACAAGGAGAGAGATTGGATGAAAGTAAAAATTATCAGTTTTAATTACCAAGCTATCAAGATAAGACAGGCAGGCCTATCGGAGAAGACATGGAACGTGATTTCCTTTTATGTATTTTGTTGCCAATGGCTAGTAAATCATTATTTTCTGTTAAAACTCTTAGAGTTCCAATCAGTAGAAGTGATGTTGCGGCTCGCAAGGCCTTAGGAATGTATATTGACACGGCTGCTATTATAGTACACGATAATCTGCTTTAAAACAATCGCAATTTGGTACACAAAATTTAAAATAAAATAATTAAGCATTGCAGCATAAAAATATATTATTAATTATGTTGAAGCAACAGTTCCTAACCCGTCCAATATTATGGGTGATGACTTAGTTACGAAGCAATAAGTAATGCTTATTTACGCCTACACACGCGAAAATGAGACGCATTATCAGAATATAATCAACGAGAGCAAGTATTTTATTAATGCCGTCAGATTGATTTCAACGACAAAATAGACGGCTTGGCGAAATTACTGTTGAAAGAAAGAAAGATAGGAGTGGGCGAAACATGCAAAAAAAACCTTTTTGATGAACGAAAAGAGAGAGATTGAAGAGCAGCTTTAAAACCCATTCAATGAGATGCCTTTTTTCTGTTTTTCTGATAGGCATTTGACACCAACCTTCCATCTCTATTACAATTCCATAGCGTATGCAAAACATGCATGAAAAAATTTTTTAAATATAAGTAGGCGTAGCATGAGACCACGTTCTTAAAAACACGAGAATAACAAACCGAGAGGAATAAAACTTTATAGATTAAAAAATGAAAATAGTCTACTCATTTACCCCTAATTCCTGGCTGGCATTCTCGGAGAACTGCAATTATAAATTAAAGGTAGTCGAGAAATGATGGAGAGAGGGAGAGGTATTGAATTTGGAAATTTGGTGGAAGTAAGAACTGAAAGGGAGAGGGGAGGAAGAGGAGACGGTGAGTGGGAGATAAAGGAAGACTTAGGAAGAAGGGGAGCGAAGGTGGGAATAGGAAAGACTTGCATGCGGAAACGCTATGCATAAATTGCAAGCAGCTCATTTGATAGAACAGCAAACAACGTGTTCACACAGTTAAAACGTTTTTCTCTTAAGCTCCCAGCTCTTAAGCTTGATCATAAAGCGCGCGACTATTGATCTTCATTTCTATTATTATTGTTAATCTACCGGTTAAGGTAGGTCTCTGATGGACACACTCCTAAAG
>LYUA01000008.1:158095-174126 GCA_002093875.1 Calopteryx splendens
CCCACTTTAATGCTTATCTTTGGTTTCCTATTCTATATTAAATTGATAATGAGAGAATAATTTTAGAAATAATTTTAAAAATTATTTTTATATTCTGCCGACTCTATTCCTCTTTAGAGTGATCATCCTTACCTCATATTTTAATTCCCGAGCAAATATTCTTTTGATGCGAATGTGGGTTTCAAAACAAACTCTCTCCCGCTAGATGATGACATTTGTTTGTGAATAGGCGCGTATGAGAGCCTCGCTTTCGTTTCCAGTATGGTTTCAGTATCTAATTACTACATATGAGTCTATACAAATTGAACCCTAGTTGATAATTCAAGATATAAGGCTATATATGCTGTAATTCGTAGACAGTTTTCAATGATCAAAGCTACACCGTAATAATAGCGTTTATGATCTACCATGTTACTGCAGTTTTGGCTCTTAAGTTATTATTGACATCTAATGGGTGCGGTTCTAATACAAGTAGATATTCGATCTACTTTCTAATGTTTTTCTCGTCACACACCTTTCGCCATCGCAACATATTGAATCTAATGAAAGTAACTTGATTAAGAAGTTTTATTTTTTATCTGCCACGGAGATTTAAAGAATATAAAAAATAGTATTTGAAATTTGAATAATACTGACGATAGATCTTCAGGAGATGGAATTGAAAGACATTTCTTGAAAAAATAAATATTTAATAACAGGAGAATTAAAAAAATAGTAAATTGAATTTGAAATGGAAAATATTAATCATCGTAACGCTATTGCTCAAAATTGTGGAACAATCACATGTTCTCCAAATAAACTTACTGTCCCCAAATTCATATTCATTTTAAGATATTCAGTGGTATTTGTTATTAATTTAAGATGTTTTAATGCTATTTTTCATTTCCTTACTTCAATCGTGTTCCTAAGTGCAACGTTTGACAAAATTGTGAAAAGCTTGAACTTTTTTTTGCACAAATTTTAATCTCAGGAAAGGTTTAAGGCAGGGGCACATTCCAGTTAGTGCGCGTAACTAACTGTTCTTCCCCCGCTTAAACGTTCTACATTCTTTTCACCATCAAGGGAAACATGGGGTCGTCAACGTGATGGCTGAGGAACAATGTTCTGGTAAAGCCCCCAATTTCGTGGGCGTGGTGCTAGATACGCCGCGAAAGCATGCAACCCGTTTTGTTGATTGCATTGCGGGTGGCAGACTCCCGAGACCGTCAGGGGATCTCATATGGCATCCTCAAGGTCAGCCTTAGCACTAATAGCAGTGCACCGGTGCGCTACGTTTATAGGCATTCCCATAGTGAAATGTCAGGGATTTGTTGGGTGATACACTTTTATCGATTACCTAGACAATAGGTCGTGATTTTGAAGTATTTATGGCGGTATGCCTGTGGCACGGTGAAATTTACTTAACAGGGCTTATAAGGTTGCAGTTCAACTAAAGAAATTAATAAAATTTATTTCTCATCTGTCAAGATTTATCGGACTGCTCGATGGTCCCGGAATTATTTGAATTCATAAAGGCTGACGCACATATCACTCACTATAATTAGTGTGCCCTTCTATCATTTAATTTCATAATCTTTAAGCTGAATGTAATGAAATAAAGTATGTAGTTACCGAAAATGTAAGGAATGCCACTACGGTTTATCTGTTAAAATGTAATATCGAGCAATTTTAAGTTCTATAAACTAAACGTAACCGTGCATTTATGATCGCTGACATTATAATCGGCGATATCAGTTTCAATGATAGAAACCACGGAATCGCTAAGGTGTGTCATCAGTACGAGCTCAAATCATGGAATTGGTTCAAGTCAAGCCTCCATATTACTCTGGTCATTAAAAAAATCCTTTCTGAGGTTCTTTTGAGTGTACGGTTGATTACCTGTTGAGAAGTGAAGTAATTGCTATTAACTCTTGAACATGTTAAACAGTTAGTTATTACTTCAGCTTTCACAATATATTGTGTAATTTTGTGGTTGGGCAAAATCCATAAATAAATATAAATGACAAATATTTTGATACTAAATATGCAATACGTTATTTTATAATATGTGTTCTAGTGATGGTAGGTATGACTAATTCATAGCACGAGTTAATTCGGTTTTAAGTCAATTTACAAGATGGGTTGCTACTGTATCACTCTACTTTATGAAATAGTTTTTATGAAAATATGTTTGAAAAAGTCATTCTACTTAGCGTGGATATAAACAAAATAAGAATATGACATATGTTTTGGGGCAGCATTTTTCCTTCGTTTTATGATGTTCTGGAGATGGTTAACTCGTAAAATGTGCACCTTTATTTCTGAATACCTTATTCCTTGCCACTTACGGTTCTCGGCAACAATATTTCTCTCACGGCATCTGTCTAGTCCCTCTCGCTACATTTCATCCTCTATAACTTACTGGGCTTCAAGGACGATTAAAACAGGTTTTTAACCCTTGGTGGAGTTGAGTCTCAAAAAAATGTTTGATATTGGAGAGGTTTTGGAGGTTAACCAGGTGGAGGTGTCGATATGGTGCCAGTCTTATTTTTGTTCCTGTATATATACGGGTTAAGGAGCACGTTTATTTCAAAGCCCTAACCTACGCATTTTGTTTCCACGCTTATTTTGTCTCATGCAGATAATACGGGAGTAAAATTCGTCGCATAAGGACAACCTAAGAATAATACTTTGACTAAAAAGCTCTAAAATTGAGAGACAATCGCTATTTAAAATTTCAAAAACGCTTAGCGCTAGTGTTCACTGGAGTCTTTTGAAAGAAGTCATATTCGGCCCGAGTAATCCTGAAAATAAATGAAATTGATCTGATAAACTAATTTAAATTTAAATTTGTGATAAATTTGACTTTATCCATCAATTAATTAATATAATTAGGTCACAGATTAGGATAACAATAAATGAGTGAAAACGAGTGACTTAAAAATGCAGAAAATAGAGGAACAATGCGCATGCATAGAGTTGGTAAATAAATTACTCGCAGTTACACCACATTACTCGTATCTTCTTAGAAGTATCTTAATAATTATTGAACTTTGGGATCAAATCTTTAAATGATAGTATACAGAAAATGAAACCTTTCATTTTCTGTATACTCTATATAACTGGCAAATTTTATAGCAATAATGAAGTGATGCGTTTCAGTGAGCCATTTGAACATAAACGTTACACTTTGACTTTGCGTTTAGATTCCTAAAGAAGCCCTACTTATTGAACTAAAGAAGCAAAACTTTGAGGAAATAGCCAGGGCACAGAAATACGGAACTAGGTATGTGTGCCACGCACATTCCTAAAATTTCTCTCATTTCAATAAATCAATTCAGGCGCTTCATCCCTGTCCGCTAAAACCCCGAGCGGTGAGCGTTGCCCCCTCGTTTTCATCGCACATGTACGAGACATCTCTGTTGTGCAGCATCCAGAAATATCTCTCATGCCTTTTTATTTTCATTTTATTGAGTGTATTTGTTTCATCTTCGGCTTTTATTTAGATTTATTTTAACTCGGGAGGAAATTTACAAAAGTGTTCCGTCTACCAACCTCATCCTCGTACGTCTCGTGCATTAATTGTGGCGAATTTACTTACTACTCCATTCCACTTACGCAGTGTGTCTCGCACTCTACCCGCCCTTACTTCGCTTCTATTTTTACGCCTATTCTATATCTATCTTACGTTCCCACTTTCCGATCTGGGATGACTTCTTTCCTTTATGATTGTATTTTCCAACCCGCCCGCATCGCAACATATTTATCTCTCTGTCTCGACTTTTACGTTCCTTCGTATTCTTTCGTCTCATTTATACGTGTTCCCTCGAATTTATCTCTACCTGCTCGTCTGCTCCCTCCCCGCGTCATATTTATATTACTTTTTTTCCCAGTCGGAGGAATACTTTTCTTATTTTTCCCCTTCTTCAATCTCCATTTGTTTTCTTTTTTTTTCAAACTATTCCTCCTCTGCCTCTCCACTTCTTCCTCATTCTGCTGTCATATCTATCTTCCGCAATTATAGTTTTCATGTTTTCACTCTTGTCCTTTTCCCTCTTATCCCACCCATTTCCCATAATTCACCCCCTCTCTACACACCATTAACTCTACTGATCTTTATTCGTAAAAAAAATTAATTCAGTCTTTATTTTCTAACGTATTTTGTTGCGTGCTAAATTCATCACTTGTTTTTTTAGTCATAATGAATATATTGTGCACCAAAAACGGAGACGAATTCCCCTGTAGTAGCCAATATTATATCCAATCAATTTATATCGGCTTTTACTTCCGCATTCCTAATAAAAATAAAATATAATCCTTTTTAGAATATCTGTAATTTCTTTCAGATTTCTGTCTTTTCCGATGTTTAGTTCTATATGCATTAAATCGCCCTGTTTATGCATCTCTCATCATCCTCTCAATGCCTTATTTCCAACCGTCTTCTCTCCGGGAACGAACGGCAGAGAAAAAAAGGGAAAACTCATCCTCACTTAAAAGGAATCTCTTGGCTTCCTCAGCTCCACCACATTCTCTTCGCGCCTTCCTCCGACTTCCTCCATGAAGACTGTTCTGCGGCAGGCGCGCGCTCGCTCGTGACAACAGTCATTTGTCGTGTCCCCTCTTTCTCTTCCTACTGTTCTCTCTCCTCGTCTCCTTTCTCCTTTATTTTTCCCAGAATGACCATGTTCAACGCCATCTACACATCCGTCATCTTCTTCGGCGATAATTTTGAAAATTGCAACGCGGAAATATTTTACCAAACTAAAATTTTATGTATGTTAGGCATTCAAATGAACACCCTTACGAGATAAATAGACGTTATCTACACAGAAACTCAACTTCTTTCTTATTTCATTAGAACCATGTATGTATTTTTTCGAGTCACCTCTTGAAAACTGATGCATTCAACCTATGAAAGAGGTAGCAAGCGCGCCGACGCTTTGTCCTAGGTGTGTATAAATGAGTATTTTTATTAAGAAATTTCATTAAGCCTAAAGAAATTGATGCTAAAATGTTTCTATCAAATCTCAAGGTCTTAGGTATCGCATTATTTCATGATACAAATTTTCCTAACTCGGTTTTCATTTTTGATTCCTAAATCCTAAATTTCTGGGTGACGAGTCAGCTGAGCCAATGATGAAGCGCCGCGGCCTCCTTATTCGTAACATACTGAGATTTTGGTTCAAGTGAGCCCTATTAAGGTTTCTATCTCACACGCAAACAGGATCGCTCGAAATGGCAGCTTATGATTCGACAACGTTAGTGGTGATGTAGGTATTGAGCTGACCAAGCCACTAAATCCAGTTGAAACAAAATTAGAAGCTGCATTCATTAATCATTCCCATTTTGGTAATTTGGCACATATCGCTGGTTTATTTTTGTATAGTGTTTTAGTAAGAATAAATGTAGTATATTTTCAAAAGAGATTTTGTTTTTAAAAATATTCCTCATTCGTTAATATCATAGTTTTGCTATAAAAAGTAAATATTGAATTTACAGAATTCATACCAATGGCACCGAAAAATGGTGAAATAAATGATTAATGTATGTTGTTGATATTTTGAAATAAAATTTCAAGCTTTGGGTCAGTTTCAATCACATCTGAAACTCCTGTAATGGAAAATTAATTTCAACCACGTGCGGTAGTCAACTAAGCTTAATTAATGAGGAACGCGCTTAATATGATTCTTTTTGAATTAAAGAATAGCATTTATAATATATATTTAGAATTTATTTATTGTTAGAGTGCACACATAAGTAAATTTTAACCATTTAGATGGTGGGGTAAAAAATATGTCGTGATTCAAACCGTTTAACGATGCGGAAAAGAAAATTTATTAGTAATTTAATTTATGAAATTCAGTTAATTCTCCATCAACCGAAGAAAAAATCATCCAGACTAGTGAAACACTTCAAGACTAAAAATAAAAGGTGCCCAACTTACCCCCTCATTACTGGGGATAAACAAATTAATCTCGCCCAGACTCTGAGACTTGGATGAGCGGGAGACGCTTCTTGCTCCCGCTTCACGGCATGATGCCCCGGCTATGCTGATTAATTACAGCAATCAGTATGTAAAGTCATCTCTCGGAGAGGAGTTTGAAATTGTATATCTGTCCAGAGGCAAGTCTTAAGCCACAAATCATTGCCGCTTTCGAGATTTAATGGCTTCCTACATGGGTAGATGCAAATACATAATTAGAAAGGTATGGGTTTATTTCCTGCCGTCCTTCAACATTGGGATTGTGGAACTGCGATGCAGGTGACAGTTCCACTTAAGTCTTCTTATTAATTGGTATCAATTACATCTCTTCTCCAAAAATATTTTCGCATGTTTAATAGTATGACGTGGATGGGATAATAAAAAAAGAGGGGATATATTGTTTGAGTCAAACATTTGTATCCTAATATTTTTCTGGGAGCTGTTTATCGCTAAAATGCTTTTTGAGTCCTACTGCTTGGAAAATTAACAACTATGCGTGGGATTAAAATAAATGTCTCAAATTTATTCAAAGTAATTAAAGTTTCACAAACACTCCCGTTAGCACTTTACTCCGTCTTTAACAGTAATTGAATTTTATCCCTTTTAAAAGTGATCGTCGTAGGTCCTTTCGTATAAAATGTACATTGCTAAAACTGTATTCCATAAAGGTCTGAAAATGATTTTACATTTCTTATGCAGTTTTTTTTTCTCATGGCATTGTACATATTTGTAAGTGCTTTCTTCTTTGGTTCGGATATTGCAAGAACGTTGTCGTTTTCTTTCTATTTTTCTAGCAGAGTGTAAAGGTACAACTTTTAAGAGCACCACGTTATGTAGTTCTTTTTATCCTTTAAATATATATGTGAAGAGGTGAAATGGCTTCTAAGGTGCTGATTGTAAGGTACCTTATAGCAACGAGATTAAGCTAAATGTTTGCAGAGGTTTTTCGTGATCTATTTCATGTTGCGATTACGGTGACTAGAAAGAACCCTCTTGCTGTCCAAAACTCGACTCTTTAAACAATCGCAAGTGGGCTTTTGATGAAATTAACAAATAACTGCCTAACAAAAGGTTTTAGTGTCTAAATAAATTAAGAGAGGAGGACCTCAAATAAGTTCGACAATGAAGAAACCGTAATCATATTAAATACCGTCACCGAAAAAAAGCAAAATTTTGAGAAACGAACCGGTGCCAGAGAAGGATAGAAAAGAAAGGAAAGCTGTATTTGCCTCCGCAATCATTGAGCAACAACTTTTATATCCTGGTAGCAGCAAACGGCGTGGAACCTCGTCGCCTTCATCCCCCTTCAAAATCCCTTTGTTTCCTCCAAAGACACTATTTAAAGGATCGCCAACCATAATTCACCCTACAAGTCTTATTGACCCTCGCTCGGATCTCGTTTTTTTCTCTTCTATCCCCATCGGAGTTATAATAAGTTCCCTTATATTTATCGCAACGATAACGGTTTACGGTCATCCTTCACACCGTCCCCGCCAACCCCGACCGCATTCTTTCCCTGCTTCTTTCCAGCTCACTCCTCTCGAAAATATCTTTTTTCGATGTGAAGCATCTCTCTTAAACCCCGTGATCTATTTCAGAGGAATTTTTATACAGCGAAATCAGATTACCCGCCTAGTCTTAATTTCGTGCCAAATACTTAATTGGAGATAACTTCCCATGAGGAATTTGGGGAACGATTAAAAAAATTATAATCCGAGGAGAAATATGAGGAAAAGGGCTTACGCGAGAATTATTTCACGACTTACCCCGAGGGTGGACCAACGCCGGTTTATTTCTTTCATATTCCTTCTTGAAGTCTTCCTCGTCCAGCTTTTATTATTACTCTAGTAAGTGTTGCCAGCGTGAGATTGCCGCAAAACCTCTTTGGGTAATTTTTTCATAGATAGATTGCGGTAAATGTGCTTGCCACTTGTCTCCTCTCACCTTCCCCCCCCCCAAGATGGGAAAAATGTGCGTCCCTTCTAAATATGCATTTTGGAAGGGAAGATAAAGACACTTAAGAAATTTAGAGACATATATCATTCCTTTTTTCAATTTTTAAAAATTTTGATGGGAGTAGAATTCTCTCACCAGACTCGCACTGGCGACCATGAATCATGTGAATATGTTAATGTATGGTGAACAAGGCTGAAGACATTTAGGTTGCCATCCACCTCATTACCTTTATAAAATTCGTGCGTTTATGTTTTCACAGTGATGGCCTTTGAATTTCTTTGTAGTTGGAGAAAATAATTGATTTTAATGAAGTGCGGCGACATTTAATTATTGCCTTGAAGGTGCCTGAAATCTATACGAGTTGTACAGTATCTGCTAGAATTGTCAAAATGAAAAAATATTTTCTGTGGCTTGAGCGAAAAAAATGATAACTACATATTTTACTGCTTAATTCTCATATTATATTCTCTGATTGGACGAGGTGTGCGAAACATCCCAACGGTAGGAAACTCGTCTTGGAATATATCATCTCATATGAGTGAAATAGAATATACCTAAGCGTCAGGTCGTTGTTGACGATTTTTCGGATCTTTTGCATAGTGGGTTAAATATGGACCAAGATCCATTCCTTTCCCTCCTATAATGCTTCACATATCCCATAACAACAAGGATTGAAGCAAAAACGCATTTTCTCCGTGACGCCCCAAGATAAGGGATAAGATGCATTAGTCATCCCGAATCAAGGTAATCGCAAACGATGCCGACCTTAATTAAAACACAGCTCGGGAATTTATAATCTAGAGCCAGAATATATTCAGGAAGTGAAGAAAAAAAATGGTGTACGCTAAAAGAGGGGGGCTGGGTAAACAAATAGGTCTATTTCTGTCTCCACTAGACGACCTCTGTGCCCGCCTGGGTTCTTGAAACGTCACTCTTATGCCAACGTGTTTTCAGATGATCCTTAACTCCTCCTACCCTAGTCCTATACCTCCTCCACATCCCTTCTTAAATCTTACCTCTCTGCAGCCACAGTGGACCGCAAAATCTTATGGCGCCTAGGAGTCTGTAAGCTCTTAGAACGGATGCTTGGCCAACTTACCTGCAGAAGAAAGAAAAAAAAGATATTAAGATTTATTAATTTCATAAACCATAAATTTAAACCATATTTACAACAAATTTTGCAATTCCTATAAAATCAGCATTTTTCATAATTTTGGGATTCGTCAAGTAGGACAATACTTCTCTAGTCACTTAATAAACATCTACTAAAATGTCAACTATATCTTAAAAATAAAAAAATACAAAAGGGGTGTGTTTAGTAAGAGGAAATAGTGTTTTTGCATCTTACAGTTCGTTTCCATAAAATGCGATGACATTATGACATAATAATGCATTGAAGACAGTTTCAAAGTTCCGGAAAAGGATATTTGGAGCGCTAAAAATTATAACAATGAAAATCACGCTCTTGTTGCATTATTAGTTTTGATTCTGAGGGGGAATTTATAATTACTTTAATTGTTGGATAAGTAATTTCAATCTTTAAATATTACCAAACGATATCACACTGATCTTGAAATAATTACTCTTTAAATGTAGTTCTAGTATTTTTCAGTATTTTCATTTATTTCACTAATTCCCAATCAATTATTGTAAGATTTACCTATCGTTTATCGCGCCGCTAACTTTTTGATTTCCTAAATGAATAGGTTTAATTAATATGAGCCTATTAGCCTGTAATATAGTTGTGCGATGCAGTATTTTTCATTTGAATTAAAAATATTTAAAACGTCTTCATTTTAATATTTCAACTATTCCAACTTAAACAAAATTAACCTTAAAAAAATTCAATACTGTAGTGAGCTAAGAAATTTCACACGCATAATCAGTCAACATAAAAAAATACCATTGCAGCTCAAAGATAATGAAATGTGAGTGATCACTCTAGCATCCAAGCTAGGCAATGAGAGGATTATAAACGGAAGGTCGTAAACAGTCTTGATGTTCCCTAGAAATTTCCGAGGTCCGTTTAGCTCGCCATGCATTAGATGATGGTACCCTTATTTTTCCCTATGGTAAAAATTTACGCTTCTTATTGTGAGCAGAAATAGAAAGGTGATTATGGAGGAGTGAAAATGAGGCAAACTTCGATTCAAAGACGGCGACTGATCGAGTTTGTTTTAATAGCAACACTAACGCAAGGGTAGAAAAAAAAATTCTCCTCACTTTTTCATCTTATCATAGGGATCCTCGGTCAGATGGGTGTTTTTTACGATCCACTTTTTTTTGCCTCTCCCCGTCGCTCGTCTTTCCATCCCAATTAAATCCGAATGGCAGGAAAAGGTAGAGGAGGCTATTCACGGATAAAATATCTGTTAGGGCTAATAAACAGCCCTGGTTGATGGGCGAGAATAGGATGGCCCATTCGAAGGTATAATGAGGATGAGGGCTAGAGGGTATGCATGTGATACTGGCTGATATGAAGGCTACCCTTAAATAAAAAACTTATTCTTTCAGAAAGCTACATTAGATGTCACGAAAATAACACACTTTCTTGTTACAAATTTCGCTTTGTACACTGATTCGCTGTGATTACTTGTGCACACAAGTTCGTGATTATCATCAATCCTTTGATATTTTCGGATTTTTCATGGGCATTTTTTATACCGACCATCAATGGCCAGTTAATACTCTCTTCCGTGGATGAATAAGACTTAGGCGATAATATATTGGCGAAGTAGCCTGGGTCTTGAAAAAACTATATAGGGGCCATACTGTCATCCTATTATTAATAGTTACCAAATCGATGTGATGACCTGAATGAATGGAAGTTGGATTAAACTTTACATAGTATCGTGACTGCAGAAGGATCAGAAATGTAGCCGCTTGATTGATGGTATTTCTACCCTTAATACTGAGGTGCACGGCATAGTAAGTCACGAATGTTCAATGTTAAACACAAAGTAATAGTACTCTTTGCCAAATGAGTTGGCCCCATTGACTGATAATAAAAATTCTCGATAAGTTTTTAATATAATTCACATTGGAACAAGTTTTCTTACCTTGCAAATAAGAATAAATATTCACTCTTAACTTTAGATTTAGTGATATAGTATAAAGAGAAAAGTTGTCGTTGGTGAAATGACAGACGATGCTTTCAGGCAGTGATGATGCAATATTTTTAATCGTCACACTTAAATCACGATTTGTTCCCTGAAGTCGAGATACTATGACTCGAAATCCATTGAACGAAGCAGAACTATTAGGGTGCGATGGAAGACACTCTTGAACTATTTATTGTGGATCAAACCATCACAAACAAGAGCTCCATCTTCCACTAACTACAACTATATATCTTTGTTTCGACAGACTCTTCAGCTTTTTCGCTCATGAACTTTGCCTTCCTATTAGACAAGTGTATTCTTTCGGTGTTGGTGTGTAGACCGACATAGAAACATCTCTTATGATTCATGACATCCATAGGAAATTCCCCTCACGGTAACCCTTATGTAATTTCCTATTACCTACCGGAGTCCTTAATCATTGAAGTAGATAAATATTTAATCGAAACGCACCAAAGGCTTTATCTGCTCAAAAATTCAGCTCTACCAGGTACGTGATTGTTTTTCATACCTATGGAATATATGGCGCGCTGGAAGATACAACACCAGTATTTCCTTCACCTTTTCCAATTCCCATCGGACAAACATCTCATCCATTCAGAGCGCGATTCCATAAGGCTTGATGCTTTGGGGGTCAATAAAAAGACCATTACGATACATCTTCCGGTCTGACTTACACCATTCGATCTCCTCCGTCTCCACCCTCCTTCTCGTCTTGTGCGTCCAATACAGGAGCTCTTCTCTCCCCAATAAAGAACGCTGATGCTTCTCAACCCTCTTCTGATTCCACCCCTCCACCCCAGTGTGCTCTCCATTATACATCCTGGGGTCATGGCGTGCTTTTATTTCCGTTTTTCTCGGTTCGCCCCATTTAGTCATTATTCATGAATATAGCCTCCCGCATTAGAGTTAGATTTGTCTGTACATAGTTATGTCTTGCTCTTAATCGATGTAGAAATGTAGGAACAAAAGTTTAGCCTTGAGTAATGCTCATTTTCAGAATAATGAAATAATACTAAGCGACGAAACTAAAATGATGAATTATTTCGTGGGAGATTATAGGGTCCCAATTAACTGAACTTAATCAATAGAAAAATAAATATGTAAACAATGAGGGTTGTCAATTGTTTGGGTAGTATATAAGAAATTCCTTCCTCCGAAATGCCATTCCTAATATAGTTGAGATGCTAAATGTAAGCATTTTGAAAATACTAACCTCTTAAAAGAAAATATTGCAAATACTAGCTCCTTGAAAGTTGGAATCCGCAACCTCATATTTTTGTATTATAATAATTTGCAATTTTTCCAGGAAAATGAAATTAATACCGTCAGATATTTTTAGTGTTGGGTTTTTACGTAATCATTAAGAAAAGAGCATTATTGCTAAAATTACCCTCAGTGGAGTTACAGGGATGGCAAAAAAGTTTCCTTAGATTACCGAGAGCACCCAATGTCTGTAAAATAGTAAGAATAAAAAAATACTGCGATGAAAAAAATGCAGCGTGAATGTTTTCTGCTGAAATATGGTTAGCAATCCCATCCAATTGAACTGGGCGAGGTAGCCTAAAAAAGTGACATTAAGCTGTCACGCAGATGGCATGGCATTTGATGTCCGCCTGATGGCAATCTTTTTTCCCTTCAAATGAGCACTCAATGGCATTGAAGGCGTCAGCCCAGGACGGCGTTGGTTGTGGTAACAGGGGCGGATAGAGGCGGTGGTGTGGGGGGCCCTGGAGGTTCCGAAGGGAATCACCAGTGGAAGCGGGGAAACAAAAATCCTAAGTAAGAGGAAAGGTAGTTTCCCTTTGCCTCCCTTCCGCAAAATGCGGTATTGCCCTCGTTAAGGGAGAGATGGGGCCGCTCTTGAGGGTCATTTGTGTGGGTGGAAGAGGAGAGTATGGGGTTGTGGAAGGGATGTGGATACGGAATGGGAGGGGAGCCGGGGATAGGGACGGACATTACTGCCTAATGGGTCATTTTCTTGTGGAGAAGGGGTGAGCGAGTGAGAGAGAGAGAGGGAGAGATAGGTGTAGAGAAGAATCCCGCTCATTTTGCGTTGCTTCCATTTCCTCCCTCCCCATGGTCGTCGCCTGCTGTGTTTCGCCAGAATCTCATTGGCTTACTCCGCTGAATATTATTATTTTTTGAAAGTTAGTGGTGAGTAGGAAAGACACATTGATACGAGAATACACCGTTTTATACTAATTTCTTACGAATTGGGACTATCTTTACACGATATTAAACATTTGCTGTAAGGTCTACTATTTATGCCATAACCGAACGACCGATTCAAAAGCCCAGTGTCATACGCTGAGAAATGTTAAGGTTAACTTATGGACGGTTTAATTTTCCTGGAAGTTCGGAAAAAAATTCAGTTGTTAATCAGGATCTCATCTTCATTTTAAAAAACCTAAATATGAGAAAACCACCACTTACATTATATAGACCTTACATTATATAGACTTGCATTATATAAGCCGAGCACAAAAAATAGAAAAATAGTAGTAAATTGTGTTAACACTTTACATTTTGATGTTCAATTTTATTTCACTTCCTTTTTGACCCAACTGAGCAATTAAATTATAAAATATAGACATGTGTCTAAAAATAAGAGGTATGTTGACAACCTACATCTGTCTGGTCCACAAAGCTGTGGATATCCTATTTAACTTAATTTAACAGGCTTGAATAAAACTCGTAAAAAGTCTATGAGCTATTTGAAACAAGGTATATTTAAACAGGATTATGAAAACGCATTACTAGTAAGCGTTTTAATGGGTAACAGTGACCTTTAAAACGACTACGATGTTCAATTAAGGAGCCGAAAAACCACTAATCATCACAGCAGCTCCAAGGGGTGTTTCAACGGCTGAAATTTGAAGAGACGTATGAGAGCAGAGGCGTAAGAAAAATATAACAAACAAACGACACCCAATTCCCATGCTCTACACCATGAGATTTCCCTTCACACACTGTATCTCAAAACTTTGCTACCCTTATCCCTCGCCTCTAATATTTCACACCCCATCCCGCTTTCTCCGTCCTGTCTCCCACTCCCCCCTACTCCTCTCTGTCCTCGCCCCTCAAAACAAGAATATCCTTACACCCTTCACCTCTCATAATTACATCCCAAACCCTTCATCATCTCTCGGGCCGGACTCCAAAAACCGACACCTGCACCGTGCCTTCAAAAACAATTCCAGCCGCTGAATCCTATTCCCGCGTAATAAACTCGTTCCTAGCTCCTTTTACTTTTTCTTGGACTAAAGTCGACACTATTTCTAACGTTTCCTCAACTCCCCCTCTGTTCTATCTTCTTCCATTCCGCTCTCTCTAGACATCGTCTGGACCCATCCCCCTCTCTTCTATAGACACCAGCTATTCTCCCCTCGACCATCCATGAGGAATGAAGACCAACACTGGGAACTCGTTTCTCAAAAAAAATAAAGGCCTTGTCGATTTACTAATGAATTGGAGGAGGATTTTTTTTACTCGGTCTATTTCACCAGGAAAGGCAATTAAGTTAATAACATATATGTTATGCCAGAACCCAACCCAATCGTTGGTTTCACCTCATTTTAAAAATGAAAGCTCAAACTTGTAACTTGCGTCGTCTTCATATTGATACTTCTTAAGCTGGGCAATCTCAATAGTATTAGCAACTGCACTAATATTTCTTCATTATGCTACTTCAAAAAGCGATAATTGATGTTTCCGATTAACTCCTGCTTTATATCCCTTTTTTAATTGTAGGCACCTACATTGTTTTTATATTTATTGACATAAAGACGGTATGGCGAGCTATAAAAAAAGTATAAGTATGCACCCAAACCTTGTACTTTTGCTAGTTACCTACAAAAACACCAATAACTAAGGATCTTGCGGAATCTTAAGAAACATGCGAGGGACTAATATCCACCCGAAATTCCTCCCTTGTTTTTTGACTATTAAATCTTTTATTTATGCCATATAAATATATTATTTGGCTTTTCTTGCCATCACATATATACTGATTTGACTCCTTAACCACTTGTATCGTTTAGTGATTGTGTATGAAGGTAAATAATAAAAAAAACTGATAGGTACGTGTGTGACATCTTCATTTACCGTAGGAAATATGTTATAATAGATTTCCATATTTTAAGTCCTATTAGTTGGGAAATTATGCATCCTCGTGCCATGAGAGTTTTACTATTTTGTAATTCATTGATTTTTATTCTGGAGTTTTTGCTTGAAACGAAGCTACGAAAGTATAGCTTGTTTGCTTAGCTTATTCAATGCAATCGCCTTCTTTTCTGGTTTCAGCGTTAGACGTCAGCTGTTTTTTCTCCTATTTGTCACATCCATTATTTACGAATTTCAATAGCTGTTTCGTCCCCTTAGTAACCCTAGTCACTGAAAAATATAAATCCTACATTCTTCTTAGTATTTATAAAACTAGAAAACTCATTTAGCCTAGATATCAAAAAATTTGTTTATACATCACTCTTTGTCTAAAAATTCTATTTTTTGTTCGTTTCGGATCAAGTTCCCATTTTCCTTCTCACTTTTTCCTCCCTCCATATTACCCGATCCGCTTTTCTCACCATCCCCTGCCCGCGAGACCGAGTTGAGTCAGTGCGAACCATCAGAGGGGTTGGGGGAGGGAGTGCTGAGGTTGAGATAGAATCTTTGCGTGGGCGTAGTAAGAGTCGGGCAAATGAGGAAGGGGGCAATTGGATGAGTTCTGCGTCGGGAAGGATGGGGGGGAGGGGTTGGGGAGTTGGCCTAATGACCCTGGTGATTATGAGCGGTTGAAAGAGGCAGGGTGTGGTATAAGGGAAATGGGTGGGGGGTGGTGGATGTGGGGGATGGAGGAGGTCGAGAAGGGTGGGAGGGTTGAAATGAGAGAGCGAACATGACATTGGGGGAGTATGGGGAGAAGGCAGAGGCTACTTTCGGAGGAAGAGGGATTGCAGGTTAGGGAGGGGGGGGAGGAGGAGGTGGGTGATGGG
>LYUA01000008.1:180404-197403 GCA_002093875.1 Calopteryx splendens
ATATATATATATATATATATATATATATATGTATATATATATATATATATTCTGCGGATCCGCAAAAATACAGAGTTGTGTAGTGTGAAGGAAACAATTTGAGTGAACAGTGGCGTAAAGAATGATGTCATGACATGGATTTGAACGTGAATTTTCTGGAATAGTAAATTATCTTAAAACTCGTTCCCTTGAAACACATGTGTGCCAAGTCAGTTGATGGTGGTATGAAAATGAAAGGTAACTACTACATTCATTGTTTAATGTGAATATACTAGGGCTGTTCAATAATGGGTGACCATGCTTCAACGGCTGCGGCTGACGCAATACAGGGGGAAATAAATAAATATAAGTTTGGTCACTAATGCATTACACAATTAAGCTAGCAATATAACAAAATAAAAATTTTCACAATAAATTAAGCGAATAAATATATATCATCATCTCTTTATTGAACAGCTCTCGTACTTCTCATTGGCAGAATGAGAGAACAATACAATGGGAATGTTTCATTAATTTACTAACGTATACCTAAAATACGTTTATACTTAAACGGGAAATATACAATTAAATTAAAAAAAAACTTTTGATAATGTTACATTATTCAAGGGCTATTTTTCCTAGATCGTTATGTACAATAGGCCGATAAGAACTCAATTAGCAGTATCACATGAAAGAGAAGTACAGTAGGTCAGAATTTCGTATTAATCGCCAATTGTCTTAAATATTTCCACTTCATATCTTAGTTGCTGGTCATTTGTCATTTATAACTAGAAATTTTTTGCTTGGGAAATGTTTTTGCAAATCAATCAACATATAAAATCTGCTAAGCAACAAAAAAAATCATGGATGGACCGGAGACCTAAAAAGGCACGAGGAAGGAATGGAATGCTGGCATTATTCGTGACGAGAAATGGGGCCTGGGGGGAGGAAGGGGACGGGAGGACGGGGTGACAAAAGGGATCGTAGGGTCATCACTTGTGGCGTTATTCCCGATTATGATACACTCCCGTCGTGTGGGATAGAGATGAGGCAGGAGGGAAAAGGAGAGGGAGAGCCGCTTGCTAAGAATGTACTCCAGGACTTCTGTAGACTCCGCAAGGTCTTCCGTTTTTCTCGCGTTTTTTCCCTCCACCCCACGCCTCTTCCTCCATCGCCAGCCCAGCCTCCCCCCAACGTCCTCCCCCTCTCTCTTTTTTCATTCCTTTCCCTCCTCTCCCTGGCCACACGTAAACAAGCGAGCGGGCACACACGCACACACATGCGTTGCACGCGCACACATGGACACAAACACACGGACCACCTCCTGTCCTCTCACGGGTGGGACACTGCGGAGACGCGACCAGAAAACTGAAGAAGTTTGGGGGGCGGACGAGGGGGAGACGATGAGACAGGGGGAGGAGGGAGAATGAGGAGGGGGGGGAGGAGGGGAGACATCGGATTGGGGTAGGGTGAGGGTCTCCGTTTTAAACTCGGGGTGAGTGGGGTGAGGGAGGGGAGGTGAGAAGGGGAGTCGTGGGTTCTAGGGAGAGGTGACCGGGAGTCGGGGACGGGAGACCTTCTTTCTCCCTTTCAAGGAAAGACGTCACCGTGTCTCCGATCACATAATATATTCGA
Source organism: Calopteryx splendens (assembly GCA_002093875.1). Lineage (NCBI taxonomy): Eukaryota > Metazoa > Arthropoda > Insecta > Odonata > Calopterygidae > Calopteryx > Calopteryx splendens. The sequence continues at coordinate 182,019 of LYUA01000008.1, forward strand.
TGCGCATTTTTGAATCGACATGAGTTGTTGGACTTTGTTAAAGATGAACTCTTCCGTTTTAATAATATAAGTCGATACTTATATGGCGCATAAGTTTCCTTCAACATGACAATTTAATGCCTCTATCTATTGGGCGCGCGCAGTGCATCTTCGTAGAGTGGAAATATATCATTCAGGAACTTTGCTCGTGCACTCGAATGGTAGAAAAGATTACCATTATAATAATTTTTTGGGAGACCTTATCGATACAAGTTAAGTTCCAACTATGAAAGGGAATCAATTTCCATTAATTCAGGGAAATTATAATTTTTAATAGTCTTCGATTATCGATAGACCTAATGTGAATAAGGCTATGAAACTATTGACAATAGCGGAATCTTAAGTTAAATTGAAATAAAAAAATAGCTTTCCTAAAATATTCTTGGAAACCTGTGTCCCTTTGTTGCTAAACTCGGAACTTTTACTAGGAGCTAACATGAGATCGACGAAACCGAAAACTTACGATACCCCGAATTCGAATCAATAATTCAAGACGTTATATCATGAGGCTTTTACCATGGTAAGCACACATAAATATGTGGCTGAGAAGTGATCCATATCAGCGAAATCATTCAATTGTTTTCGACTTGTAAGGAAAAGTAGCGAATGTCAAATACATCAAATCTGGGAGCAATGTGCATTCTTCCGAAGTCAGCAACGCTCCGTGGCAATGATTTATTCTTACGGGGAGACGGAAAAGGCACATGCACACACAGACACACACACACACCTCGCGTAGGTAGTTGAACAAAGCCGTTGCGTAGTTGTCGTGGGGTCAAGTCGACGAGTGCTGGCCACCATTGTAATTGATCCCTTCTGCGGCACACCTCGAGATAGGTGCGCTCACCTATGCGAAAACTGCGCGGTCGCGAGCAGGGTTTCAAGCGCGTTGCGGAACGATGCCGCGATTCCCAATTAGCAGAAAGTGCAGGAAAAGCCACTCGACCCTTTTCTAAAACCCATCGTGTCCCTTCGCCCGGCGGTAAAACTTATGAACTTGCCGTGTGCGTGAGCCTGATGCGCGTTGAGTCGCGAGGATGTGATGAGGGTTTATAATTATCCAGTCAGAGAATGGATGACGCCAGCATATTATCTAGCAGCTTGATGAATATCTTTATCATTTCATACCTTGGAATGGCGAGAATAATACAGTTTTTCTGGCAGTTACATTCTTGGCTGGTTAGGTATTTGTGTTTTTCATTGACTCTTTCCATTTTCCCAGTTAACAAAATCACCCTATTTATTTCTATAAATCTGCAGAAAACATAATTTAAAAGAAATGTTTTCCGTAAGAAGTTTTGACATCAAAAGTAATTTTAAAACGTTGCCCCTATGATGAAACAGATTAAATTACTATGTCAAACACCTTATTTAGAGTTCATGCAAATTGCGAAATCGCAAATGGGATGGATGAATGAATGAATTTCGCAGTGCAACGCCGCATAATATTTATTGAGACCTTCTGGAAACAAATGCAAGAATTTCTGATTGAATGCAGAAACGCTCAATCTGGCAGGGGTATGACCGTGAATAAAAATTCACTTCCTCTACCTAGACAGAATAATGTCGCGTTTAAGGAAATAACCCTCGAAGAGTCGAACGATATGAAGGCTGTGCATACAGGTCAGTCAACTGACCGTAGAGACAAGAAAAAATACTGGTGGGAGAAGGAAGTGGGAAATGAACGGTAAATAAGGTTGTGGAGACCGAGGGAGCAGAGAAAGAAAGAAGGGGGGGAGACAGAGTAAATCAAATCCTATGCGAATGACCTCGACCTTCTGGAATGGCTCCCGAGATACGGACATACCAAATGCTCATCACGAAGCATTCTCTTTACGGTGGGAATGATGCGACCCTCTTTCGACGGATTTTAAAACGGAGGTGTCACGGCTGTGACGTGCACACCATACGCACAGGTAGTAAAGGTCGATGCTCGTCTCAATAAGGTCGTTCTCGCGAAAGAGAGGGAATGGGATATTTTAAGAGCTCGCGACAATTCATTGCTAACATTTTTATTTTCCTTCAACACAGGGCAGCAAAAATATATGCCACTGTACTAGTACAGCGTGTTAACTCCACGGTAAAGAAATGTTTATATTATAAATGCCATTTTATCATAAATTTTATATCAGTAACTGCACAATTACCACACAGTAACAATTTTTCGGAAATCATTATATCTAGGCTTCTATAAAATACCTACTTTTTTTGGTAATTTTAACATATTTATTGGTAAAATTAAGAAGTCTTGCTTTTAGTCATTTAGAGTTAATGCAAGTGAAAAATATATAGCTTTATTTTTCCTCAGGCCTAACTGATGACCTGAAACGAATGCTATTCATTTTAGGCGTCATTGATGTAGTAGTATGAAAAGTCAAGTGCTGAAAATTACGAGAAAATACTTTACTTTTATTGAGGCATGCCAATGGAGGCGACCGTGGGTTATACCTATTAGCTCTGTATATTATTGTGAATCCAATAAGACATATGTGCTTGTTTAGAGAAAATATGGTGAACTTTTGTTTAGGAAAGACACAATGGTTAATTTATTTGTGGATCCTTAATAATGAAATGCCATGGAACTCAAATATCATTATTAAAGTCTTAATTTAAATAGTAGCATCATGCTTTTCTTAATTTCTTTCCTTTGATCTATGATATCATTCGATTGTTATACCTATTACGAATACACAATTATTTTAATGTAATTCGTTCTACAATAAGTGGAACGCATCACATTAAAATAATTAAAACAATATTTATTATATAATACTTGCCAGCTTAACAGCATGTCATAAAACGCTGTCATTGAGTTATAATTTTGATTCTTTTGGTTGGATCGCTCTTTGCTGAAATATCTAAATTTTCATCCCTTTATCCAACGCCGCCGACCGGTAGCTGAAACAAACGCTCCCCATAACACTTGGATTACTGGGAAACCCTACAGTGGAAAATATAAACCGCCAAACTTCTTTTTTCGGGCAAATAAAAACTTTCGCAACGCCTCTTCACACGCACACGTGATTTTTTTATGAAGGGTCCCCTTTTAAACTCCTCGCCCGTGCCATGGAGTGGTCGTCGCTTGTGAGGTACAGCTTCTCATTGTCACGCGATATATACAAATAATCTCGCACCCTCCACATATGCGCATGTGTTCCAAGGAGAAGGGTCCAGAGGGGGAGGGGGGATTATCAGACATTTCGATTCTCTTTAGACATGGTTTCGCCGCACCGGGGGTCGGAGGGGGGGGGTTAATTTTTTATAATGGTTTAAGTGATGAGAGGGGTAGACGTCAGGGCTCTTCGAGGGACGTTGAAATTGGAGAGGGACAAAGGATAAAGTGTAGAGTGGGGAGAGGGAGAAGACGTCGGAGAAGGAAGTCGAGAAGAGGAGAAGAAGGGAGATTGAAGAATAGGGAGGTTGGGGTTATTGACACTCTCCGTTTCCTTTTTTTTCTGTAGTTCATAGAATGTTGAAGAAGCACACAAAAACTGAACGATGCTGGGACTTCGAAAGAAGATGAAAAATCACTAGCAAATACTTAAAATCGTAAATCTGGAATAGGGTGGTCCACACCACAACTTTTGGTGGTATACCTCAACGAAAAGTATAGATATATTCCATCACATCATTAAAAAAATATTTTGAAGGACATTGTGCCAGAATACTTTTATTAATATTTGAAGAAAATGAGTATCAGGTAAACATATGGGAGGCTCAGACGGGTGACATACGACGATAGGCAGGTTTAAACCGCTTTGTTGCAGCTCTCTTTTCCTACGATGCTAACCATCAGCTTGCAACCTTTTTAGGTTTTCTAACTCCCGCTCGTGTCGCATGAATTGGATAGTATATGCCCTAACCATGCTCTTTCTGTGTAAGAATTATTTCTTATACTGCTCTTAAATATTCCTCTGTCAAACAACGTATCTTAGAATGCTTTTTGTCCCCTCAGTTCATTTAAATTATCTGTGGGTTCTTTCTTATTCAGTATTAACCAAACCTTGTTTCATTCTTTTCATTAGTATTTGGAATATCAGAGAAAATAATGTGCACCTCTATAACACTCATAAACATATGGAATGTAGCATAATCACAGGGAGCACAAAAAACACAAACCCAACCTCACTACCACAAATAAGGTGATAAGGGATCCGTTAAAGTTAAAGTTACTGTCGCGGCATTTCCCGCAGGTTCTTTGAATAAGTGAAACACCTTAGTGTTTAAAGAACGAAATGGGAGCACCTGACACCGCGATACGCCACGACGACGAATACTTCGATACATACTATGTACGGTATTTCGTAAGAAGAATTTGTTCCGTGTATAGCTCTCAAAAATTTACAGTGTAGGAGGACGCCTGGGTAGCTTAACTGGCTAAATCACTCTGCTGGAAATCGAGGGATCCGGGTTCGAGTCCCGAATCAGGCGAATGATTTTTGCACTGTGATTTCTCGCATATGTGTGATAAGGGATGACAAAATTGTTTGTGATATATGGGGCACATTTATCGCACCGGTGCCTATTATCGAAATTGTATGTGCAGAGGGAATTACAACTCCAGGATTCTGGATGTTGTTGGATAAACGGTATGGGTTGCCAGTTGCAGAAGATGGAGGGGTGTGGAGGGTCGAGAGAGGAGGGAGGCATAGGAGTCGAGATTTGGTTGAGTGAATCTCTTGGTGGGGAGACCCACCGCTCACATGGCTATCGGAGAAGAGTATCACGCTTTTCGTTTTTGAGCACGCTCCTCCGCATGTTCGCGTGTCTGACGGGGACGAGCGAGGGTGAATCGCGTCCGTACTTTCCTTAGTTTTATTTTTTTAATCACGACTGGGGATGAGGGAAGGGAATTGAGACGCCGTGGTTGTGTTGCCCGTGCCGTGTTGACATTTTTCCCCGCCTCTAAATTTACGCGTGCTCATTCAGGTGCTTGGCTTCAGTCTTTCTCCTTTTGCCACGGGAATGGGATGTTAGTAATATAATCGAGCAAAAGGTTATAGAGTGAATATAAATGTAATAAAAACAGGATCTAGACTATTTCAGCGTCGAAGTTACTAAACATTTTCCTGCATAGTGAATATAGTTACATTTTCTATCGTTTGGATTTATTTAAAAAATACCCATTGTGATCATGTGAAAATGTAAGGACGTGATTCAATGTTTATGCACTAAAAATTCTCCTCAGAGCTGTTTTCTCTTCGGCTCTACTCGTATCTGGATTTAGGACCGTACTTCGGTGCTTGATTCAAAAGCAAACGGACTAAGCTTAGGTAAGAAGAAGAAACGAATTCTCAAGAATTCATTTGTCTAGAAGTCATGAGTTTGTGGAACTTGTCAACCATTCAATCTTCCTCACAATACTAGGGTTTATAGGAGTCACAAATATTGCTATATTACTGACAGTCACCATTTCATATTAAGCGATCAATAGTTGGAAAAATCACCATTATAACTTCAAAACAGCTCTGTGCATATTTCCAAAATACCTTGGATATGCGCATCCCCCCGATTTCTAATCGACTGAGAAATGGATGATGGGATGTGTGAAGAACCTGCGATGCAATCTTAGAATTCTTTCTATAAACTTTGAATTAGCGGTAACGCGATAAATATGAACTTAGAGACGCTCGGGGGAAAAATAATCTAAGGAAAGTCAATTCCGAGTCCCACAATTCCTCAACATTATTTTCACTGCCGGCCGTATCCGGTTTCTGCTATACACAAAGACAAGTTACGAAATAGAGCGGCAAAAAACTCTCAGGTTATGAATTGCTAAATTTGTGAAATTTTCAGAATGTAGATGAACGAGGCAATTTACAAGGAAGAAGTGAGATATATAAAAATATAGAATAACCTCTAAAAATTCTATTACATGCATTAAATTAAACAAACGTCAGCAGTTGTGAGTACAGATCTAGAAAGAGCTATGATTGGTTAAGTTAGTATTGGAAATTGTGACTTAGTCAGTGTCTCTTACGCTCCTTCCTTCTTTCGAGTTTAACCTTGAAGGGTTCAAATGCCATTGTCCATGCATTCCCATCTCAACCACAGCATAATGTCTTGAAGGTTTTTGTTTGACGAATATGGTGCAAGATGTTATTCTGCGCCGTCATCATTTCCATTATTTTGAAATAGGAATGTAAAGTGAATAAGATTAGGAGGGCTTAATATTTTGATACACCAAATACAAATGCTGTTAAGGGTAGGTTACAGAAAATACCCCCCTTTCAAAATGTTATTTCAGCTACTATATCCATCCATGGGATATTTTCCCAGTCTATCGTGTTGTAAATGTTAAATATTGTTTCTAAAAAAATTACCAAAAATCAGCAAAATACCGCAAATAAAATTATTGAAGTTAACAACAGTCATCTGGTCATAAAAGTCTATGTTACTTGAAAGAATTATTAAAAGACGATTTTGCACCAATGTAATACATCGGCAACGTGAAATGACCATATCCATTTCACTTAACGAAATGTGTTACCTTCCTCTCGTCACTATACGCATAGTCAGGAAAACTTAAAAAATATTCTGGGGTAACGTAACTCTTTCTCATGTACGATATCGTGTTTTGTGTGCGTTTTAATCTTGAATCCATGAAATATATTTTTAGACTGGGATTGGACCAAACTCGGAATTTGGTGGTTTGGAAAAAATGCCATTTCCGAAAATACCGTTTCACAAATATCAGAAAATATGGGAATCTCCTGAATAAAGAAGACCGATAGTGTGTAATCTGTTAGGAATTCTTTTGAGCTCCGGCATCTATGGTGCCTTGTCCTTGGTCCGCATTGACTTTGGAGTCTGATTCGTAGTGGCCAAATAATAAATGGACAATTTAAGAAATAAACAGGTGAGGCATCGTTATGTCTTTCTTTATCTCACGAGCGCGGCGGAGAAACAATACTGCAGCTCTCATTTTACACATTGCCTGCTTGGCTGCTTGTTTTCCCAATCCTCTTCATTTAATGGTGAATCGCTGCCAGTGAAGCGATGATTTGAAGTCTTTTAGTTAGCCTTGCAATTTGCAAGAGGCACGAGTATATTCACGCACTAACAGGTCGTGACTCTCGTGCGAAGCCTTCAGGGAGACTAATAAATGCTTGAAGCCATTAGGGACGATGACGAATATTGGACTATATTTTTTGACAAAAAATCTTGAGAAAGACTTACACGGTTAAATCCGATGATAATGCCCTCACAATGCGGACGTGTATCGAAAGGAGGGGATGGGAGGCTGGGTTGGGGAGAAAGGGGGAGGAGACGTTGGCATCCAGTCGGCGGCGAATAAATCACTCGCCCTGGCTTACCTTCTGGTCTAGGGGCAGGAGAGCACTAAGATGGGTGGAAGAGGGGTATAAGGAGGAGGGGAGGCGAGCAGGAAGACAGAGAAATGTCCGTCTTTTCGGGAAAGCGCGACTGTTATTTGAGGCATAAGTGGATGGCGGAGGGGCGGAGAGACGAGAGAGGGCGGGGGGAAGGAGGAGCCGCCGTCGTTGCTGCTCTCTACCGTCGGGGAAAGGAGATATCTTTAAGCACAAAATTTCTGAGAAAGCTGAAAAGAGCGCGAGGGAGAGGAGGGCTCTTTCTTGAGTAGTGGCTTAGAAAGGTGAAAGGGGGAAACGTTGGGAAGAGGAGGAGGGGGAAGGAGGAGATGAGGAGAAAAATTTCCAGACAGGGAGTTGTTAAAAAGAGGAGGAGCAAGAGATGAGGAGGGGATGGGGAGGGGGTTAGGGGCGGCGGCGGAGGGGAGGGAAGGACGAAATTGAGAGGGATCGGGGCCAGCAGAGTTTAAAACAATGCCAGAGAATGCCACGCCAGATTTCCGGGGGATCTCATTGTTTCTTTTTTTTTCCTCCGTTATTTTAACACACCTTCCTTCCAACCGTTCTCCTCCCCTCAACCCACCCCTCGTTTCTCTTTATGTGCCCAACCCTTATTCCCCGTGCGCTTCCAATCCTCATTCTCCTTCCCCCCTTATAATTCCCCAAATCCAGCACTCCTTACTGATAGTCGTCCTCATCTTTTCCAAGTCTTCCGACTCATTGCATAAAATCAGAGGCCTCTATTTTCTCCCTCGTCCACCTCCTCCACGTTTAAGTGTGTTAAAAGGTTATTTCTCAACAGAATACCTATCTGTTCGATGTTTTGTGAGGAAATAGCATAGTACAGATTATTAGATGAGTGGTAAATTATTTTTACGGAGGTAATTAGGTGTTAAAATGTATTTATTTACATTGCCAATTAAAAATATAATATTTAACATAAATCCAGAAAAAAGATGATTATTCCAACACTGCAACAGAGAGCTTTCAGTGAGTTGATTTCTTCGGCATATTAAACGGTGACTTCTCTATCTTAACCTGTTTCAAACACTGTATTGGCTTTTGCTGTTTTATTTTCTGGATAAAAAATTCAGACTTTAAGTTAATAGAACACAACAACTGCATCCGTGAATCAAAGCCAAATATTATTAAATCGAAGTCCGTATTGAGAAATTTGAAAATATATAGAAAACATTTCGTTTAGTGTATTTCATGACATGTTTACATGCCCATATGTGGGTATATACATATTAGGTTGTCTATCAGGATGAATTTAATACATTTATCACTTTATCGGAGTTCTTAATATAGCATATTCTGTGACTAGATAGCCATTTCTAAAAGACGAAGATTTGGCCAGGATTTACTAATCACTGCTTCGTATTCCTAGCAATAGAGTAAATTCGAAGTTCGGCATGAAAAGAAATCATCCATTGTAAAGGTAGAGTTCCACCTCTTCTTACGAATGGGAAAAATACAGATATTCGTCGAATAAATTGGATATGCGCACCCTGAATGGAAATGAAAAATACTTTTCCAGAGATAAAAGAAGGAAAAACGATTTTTATGCTAGAGTTCTCCACCCCTTTCGAAAGATAACCTCGTGACGTACCAGCTCCCACCCTCTTGCTTACTCGCAGAAAATAATAAAACACAGAAGAGGAAAGAACAAAACAGAAGAGAAATCCGCTTTATCTCCGTGCTAATATCCCTCAGCATTCCACTTCCACCCATCCCCATTCCCCTCACCCAGGTCCTCAACCCACCTGCTTTTCTCATGAGTTCATCCGCAATCTGCAGGCGCGCACACACACACACAAATTCAAACGTATCCCTCTTAAACCTCACCATCCCCCCGCTTGCACTTTGCGCCACAAGTCTCCTCACGCTTCCCATCGGGGTCGTACGTTATAAATTCTCCCTGCTCTCGTCCTTACCCTCCCTCCCGCTCTCTCCTCCTGACCCCTTCCTCGTACCCCTCCCCGTTCTCTTACTCTGCGACTCTTCAACTCCGCCTCCCTCCCGCTCTCACCCTCGCATTTTTCCAATTTCCCCCCTCTATCGCAAAACTCACCCCGTGCCTCTTATCCATTTTCAACTACCCCCTTTCATTCCTTCCTTTTTTTTTAACTTCTCGAAAAACCCTTTGTTCTCCTCCGCGCACAATTTATACGTCGGCGAGGCTGTATACAGATTCGGATGCATAGTTCATGTCTTTTCCATTTCTCACACTATCTTCCTCTCCAACTCGCTCCCTCTGTTTCCCTCTAGTTCTTTCCCTTATTACTGCCCCTTCATTTATTATCCCTCCGTTTTCCTCATACCTCCCCTTATGTGCTTTCTGCGTGTGCGCAAAATAAGTTTTCTTATGGGCGCTGCAGCGGGCAACCGAGGGACGGAGGAGGAGTGGGAAGAGATGGATGGCCGAGGATGAGACGGAACTTAGTACGCTTGGTATGAGAGGATCTAGGAAATTAAAAGACCTGCGTGTTGATGTGGCAGCTGCGTTGTTCATATTTTGGAAAGTTTTCTGTGATTTTTTTATTATTAAACCAATGTCCCCATTAATTCACCATTTTTTGTTTTCATTGCATGGTGCAATGCATGGAATTTACAGGAATATTTTCCACATGTGCCTTATTTGCCTTAAAGAGCTTAATAAATCAGCAATAGCTGATTGGTAATATACGGATTTTTACAATGGAAACTTTCCCATTCATTACTCAGACATTTTGTTTGGCCTTAAAATTATTAGAATAGCCCACCGATTCTCATTCTTGAAGAAATACCATACTGTACATAGTTTGGAAAATAATTTCTGTATTTTCTTCCATTTATTAGTTATTAAAAAAAATTAGGCCCGAAAATTCAAGATAACCACCATTTTTATTCAGCTAAATAATATTAAGGTCAATGCGTCATCAGAATGAAAACCTCGAATCATATCGTATAACATTCAGTAATTATATAAATCCATCATTTCACCGCGAAGGACATAAAATTTATTAATGCCACAAATGCTTTATGTGATGTCTGCATGAAATTCGTAGAACACTTGGCAGGTTCCTGCCAGAAGCAAATTTACTTTGAAGAGAAAGAAAAATTAGTCTCCATCGGAAAAAATATCCTTGTGCCTAATTAGTTACGAGCAGTTCCCATTATTAGGATGGCTAGTTCTATGGACATCAGGGAAGAAAAGTCTGCTTGGTTGGCGCCTACACGGATAGATTCGTCCGAAACGTATGGCGTGCGAGACTTGGCCTGATGAAGTATAGATTTCCTCTTGATTCTTCTTAGAGTCGGCGTATTTTTTGACGTGGATGTATGGCGCGTGCAGGGTGTGTTGAAATGGTTCTACTTTAAATGCTCGAGTTTTTCTTCATCTTTGCTCCTATTTCTTCCTTTAGCCGATTTCGTCTTACCATGTGCCAGGAAAGAGCTTTGGACGAATGTCTAACAAGTTTGACGTACCTAGGGTAGAAGATTTCACGCCATAATATTTTGTTGGCACCACTAAATTCTCCTTCGCCGTAAGTCTTTTTTTGTAATGCGTGAGCAAAGGGGAAAAATATTTCATAGACATGAATTTTATTTCTTTTATGCTTATTAAAATGCCGCGGAAACGGAATGGGTGGCCATAACTCAGAGGTATTAACGCTACACGACACAGCATTGTGTTCGCAGATGGACAGGTTATGCTTTTTGGATACTCACTGACAATGAGATATGAATGGGAAGAAACAAGTGCTTACGAGAATTTAGTTCACTTTTGCTATGAAAATTGGAAAATGATATACTGGTTGACAGAGAGGACTACCATGTGTTTATGCGTTGGTGTATTTTGCATCGTAGAATGAAGTGATAAGAAGTTACTTACGGATTAACTTGAAAAAGTCTGAAGTAAATAGTAAGTAAGGCGATTCTACCGTGCTTCAATATGAATTACTAAGTAATTTAGGGTAAATATAACTTTAGTTCCCTATTAGATAATTCTTCTAATACACATTTTCATCAGCAAATTTTCATTGCAGCACCATTCATATTCTCATCAACAAATATTCCTTAGAAGCTAAAATATTCTATGCAGAAAATTTCCAAAAGTTCTCCATAAAATGTATGAAAACTCATATATGAAAAATCAACTACCTATATATGGACAGCATAGATACTTAATTATCGGTGTGAGCCAAAATTATCACTTGATACCTCTTCACTGGAGCAGAGTATTGAGAATATGTGTAAAATAAATATTCCATAAGATCAAAGGTCATTTGTAAAATTGTGGGGAAAATATGGAATTGTGAAATTCAAAGTTTGTAAATGCTAAGTATTTAATGATTTTTCGCGTCACATCCTAATCTTGTTTAAAAATTTACCTAGTTCTTGAGGGAGTTTATTCCAGGTAATACTTGATTCTTCTCGCCACAAGGCATTCTCACAATAGTCGTTTAAAAGAGCCTTTATCATGTACGCACTTTGACTTTTCACCGAAGCACTAACTTAGAAAATAAAAATTAAGCATCTCATAATAATAATATATCCACTGACTACCGTTAATATCATACTACCTAGCATGAGATCGTATAAGGATGGTACTCCGATCTAATTAAGTCTTGCTCGTAAATATATGTAGTAAATGAGAAAGTGACCCTTCAAACAAGGATATATGAATACAGGACGAGGTTACATTTACGAGAATTTTTCCCCCTTATCCGCTCTGCTTTTGTATGTCAAACGTCCAGAGAACTCATTTTAAAATACAGGCTACATCGCAAACAACCAATGAGTTATCATCGCTGGTCTTTTCAATGGTCTATTGACAAAGGGAGAGAGGATGGCTAGCTTTTTAATCGCGTTCCAACCCCTCGCTCCTGAGCGCACGTCTCATCCAGACGGTCCCCCTTCACGCCGCGAGAGGGAACTATGCAAGGAAGGAGCACAATGAGAGAGAGAGAGAGAGAGAGTGTGTGTGGGGTAGTGGAGGAGAGAGCATCTTGCCTTTCACCTCGGAATGGGCAGCTAGGTGGAGGGGGATGCATCGCATGGACCAGGAGGGGCAGCGGGAGCGAGGGAGGCTGGTCGCAGAAGGGGGGAGGGGGTCGGAGGGAGGGAGGCAGGGCAGGCGTGGGTGTTTCACGTGGCGACGGGTTGAAAGCTTTCCTTGCCCCCCTTCTCCGCCCATTCCCTCCTTCCACCGACGGTAGGCGAAGTACATCACAGCGGGAGAAGAGAATGCGAGGACTCATTCCCACCACGGCGGGAATAAAACAAAGGGGGGAAAAAATGCTTCCCCTCGGCTCGGCCTACCGCATTCCCCCGTGCACTCGTGTACCTCCTCCCCGCGCTCACCTTCGACTAGAAAGAGTGCTCCTCCCGCTCGTCCGTCCTCTCCATCTCTCGGCTTCCCTTTCCCTCTCGTATCCCCGCCCGATCCCTCCTCAACCCATCTCGCACCTCCCTCTCCTTTCTTTTTCTTCCTCTTGGTCGCACACTTAGCTTTCTCCTTTTGTGAGTCTGCGAGGTTAAGGCGGCTATTCCTGCCACCCCCGCCGAAGCATCCCCCGACGCGTCACCATTACCATCCCTCCCTCCCCGTCATTCTTTCTCCTCGCCCATACCAGCCTCACCCTCCTCCTGCACTCATCTCCCAATCAGCCCCCTCCCCATTCTCGTGCAATTCAAAGCCCCCCCCTCCTCTCTGCTTTTTCTGTTCTCCTCTCATCAGCCTTCCTCTCCTCTCACTATTCCCCTTCCGGATCAATTTCGAATTCGGTTTCTCTTTTCCCTTTCGCATCCCTCTCTCTTCTTCCGAAGTGTGCTGAAAACGAAGGGCGATATGGCATTTAATTTCGTACATAGGTTCTGGATGGTTCTTGTCAAGTGTTCGCTTATTCATATTTTCTTCCTCCATCTTTCATTCTGACCCATTTCACAGCGCGAAGTCCAAATCCTTCATTCCTCCGGTGGCTCATTGAGCTTTTCCTGACTGTATTATGTTTTGTGTTTTCTTCATACAATTTTTATGAAGCATTCAAAACTTTTGAATAAAGTCAATAAAATGACGCGTACGGTCACTGCATGAATGGTTTCTAACCTTAAATTTCGCTTCCAATTGTTTACTTTTTACACTGCTTTGACCTCTCATCTTCTTTTGCAGTCGTTAATGACAACATGAATTATTCAGAAACCATTATTTTTTTTGGATATTATGAAATTCTATTTTAAGGTTTCCGTTTCTATTATCATTCCAAAAATACATAAAAGATCTAAGATATTGAGCAACGCATATCCCCCTCTCCATTCCATTGGTATTAGTTGAGATCAGCGGTATCCCGAAATTTCATGTATTTGCCAAGTTTTCAGGTCTTCCCGAAATTTGGGACTGGAAATGACTTTCCTGAAAATATGAAATGTGCCCGGGCTAATATATTTGAAGTCATCGAGCGCGAATATGATAAAGTACAAGTGAGAGGTCGGGCAAATGTTCTTCAAAATTATTACTTATTCCATTAATATCCGTTTCAAATGATGAAGCCACTTTAAACTATACAAACGCTTAAAAAAGATAAAATATGAAGTGTATTCGCACTTAAGGCTGCGATACAATACTTAAAATTCTTGAACCTATAACATCGGAGTTTTGACTCCGTATTGTGGGTTGGGATTAATTTCGGGAATCTTATTTGGATTATGTCATTTCAATTCCCATGTTCGGTCAAGATGTATAGTACTAACATCCAAATTTTTCTGTCTATGTAGTCCAGCGAGATGCCGTTAGATGGCAGCATCTGTAGTAATTATTGAAAGCCATTTCACGGTGAACCTATGTGCCAACCTGGTATGTGAATGAAAATATCACGTAGCATCTTAGCATCGTGATGTCAGGAAATCAGTTGACTTAAACAATAGACTCATTATATTAGTCATCAGAAGAATGGGAAATAAGAGGCCATGATGGAAATCACGGTTTTTTGAACCATGATCATGGCAATTCAGGTGAATTATCACAAATGCCTGCAAAGTTATATCACTTTCTTTTTGACTTCGCTCAAATTTAGATTCATGTGACGTCCATAACTATCAAATGTGTAAATATAATCGTTAAAGCACATCTACGTTTCTGAATATGCTCATAAATGTCTTTTTCCTATCTCTTTAGATAGGTAAAAATCCGTTGTTATTATCGTTTAAATGCCTATTTACATTAAGTCATTGAAATGTCCACAGAACCGACAAGTGATTTCAAATAGTTTAAATGGATTGCCAAGTGTGTAAGTGCAATGGAATTGAACTAGGAATTTAGAACTTACAAAGTTCTTCGGGCTGCCAAGAATTATAGAATTTGCGGATTAAAAGAGTACTATGCTGAAATTAGTCCAGGTTTTCCACCTCTCTTCCCTTCCTTCTTTAATTGCAAATTTCTCCGCTTTTATTAGGCCGATTTTTAAGCGTCTATATGCTAGATACTTTATATATGAAAAAAAATCTTCCATTAGAATTTTTAGTAGCTAGTGTCTACCCAGCTATTTCGTCAGTGCTAAACCAGTATTAGTTAGTTCGCCAGTACCATCTTCACTTTTGACCTCTTTCCTTTTCACTTTCCATCCTTAACTGCCATTTTTAACTACTTTAATCGTACTACAACCTTCGACCGTCTTTTTTGAAGCTCGTATACGTTCGATACTTTACCTATGGAAAATAATCTCCCTATAGAATTTCTCCCTTCAACTTCTCCGTTATTTCTGTCTCTCTGCCTCGGCTCAGTCAGAAAAGATGAGAGAAAAGGCAAAATTATCCGCCGAAATATGCATTGTGAAGATGAAGACGGGGAGGGCGGAAACATTCGGGGTGCGCGCATGCGTGCGCAATGAGCGGACGCGGTGCCAAGCCCTTTTATCAGTTGGAGTGCACTCTTCCCCCGGGACGTTCGGAGGCGAGTTGGAGGAAGGGCCGTTAATAATGCGGGGAGCCAAGATAGAAGAAGAATAGACGATGTGAGTTGGAGGGGGGGGGGG
>LYUA01000008.1:282814-294709 GCA_002093875.1 Calopteryx splendens
CCTCCTCACTCTCTCTCCCACCACCCCACTCCCCCTCCTCGTCTCGCCTCAGAGAACACTCGCGCCAGAACCAATCGATTAGTTTCGTTCAAGCTATTCTCCTCCTTCTCTTCGTCGTCCTGCCCGTCTCTCCTCCTCCTTCGCCATTTACTCCGCCACCATTCCCTCCCCACTCATTCCCCCCCTCTCACTTATACCGTCCCCCCACCTCACTTATACCGCCCCCCACCTCCGCGCCCTCCTCCCTCATGCGCCCCTCCCCCTCCCTCGCCGTCGAGAATGCAGAAGTTAGCGCTCCTGGAAGGATGAGGAGAGTTGAGTGTTGAGCTTAAGGGCAGGGGGCTGGGGTAAGCGAGCGCGCTGGACGTTCGGTGGGGCGGGGGGTGGCCGGGAAGAGGGAGGAGTGGGGGCAGAGTTGGACGCGGAAGGAGACGTTTTGTGAGGGATGGGGTTGTGCCGATGGACGGGGGAGGCTGTGTTGGAAAGGGTGGGAGATGTCAGGGGGGGGGACGATCGGAGCTACTTTTGACACCTCAGGGATAACTTCCTGGAAGATCAATCGGTGATACATCTGCGCTTGTTGAAAATTTAATTAGCTCACTACTACTTTGGATTCGTTTTCCTTCGCTAAAATTTCTCAGCCTAAATAATTTTTTAATATTGCAATATCAGAGATGCAACACATTCATTTTTTGACGCGGTCGAAGGGATTGGTAATATGAGGAGAAAATGCGTGTGGAAGGGATGTACTGAATCATGGGATGAGGAAGCTGTCAACTTGCTTGCCGGGACAATTTACGATAATTAGAGGAAAAATATATATGGAGAATAGTAAAGAGGGAAAAAAATAAGTCCAGGGATTAAGAAAGGCACGGAATACGGAGAAGGGAAGAAGATAAAATTAAAGAACCCTTGATTTATTGCCCACTGAGGCTGGCCCTCATATGGGGTTGACTTTTTTTCCTTTCCATCCTTTTCTGTATCCTATTCGACCGTTGCTCTCTTTTGAGTGGGGCGGGCCAATGTGCAACTAACTCACGTCCGTGTTTACAGCCAAGCCCATCTTCTCCCTCTTCCTGCTGCACCCGCCAGCGAGAGGTTGTCTGTTCTCAACAACTCGGAGCGAAAAACGTAAATTAGTGGCCTAGCTCTACCTCGTTCCTCTTCTCCCACTCTTAGCAAAAAAAGAATGTGTACGTACTTCGCAAGCAAACAGGAAATCTGTGCTCTTAACGAGAGATAATTTTTATGGAACGTTGGTGTATATGTGTAGTTTTGATTTTTTACTACTGATTGTGAGACGTATTCGTAAAGACAAACTAAAATGCGATTGAAGCTCATTGTATAAGTAAATACCTTCTGGGTGTTATTTTAATGCACCATATGTTTTTTGAAACAAATGTTTACTTTCCCAATAACCGAGGGATACTTCATCCTCGCATTGTTGCTGGGCAGAATACCAGGGATGTAAAAGTCACCCAGAAAGCTCGAGGTACTATTTTCATATATATGTATGTATTTTTTTTTAGGTAAAACTACCTTTTTTTAGTGCTCTTAAATGCCATATTAATTATCCACAGTGAGAACTTTGTCGCCGCATTTAATTCCGCACCATTTCACGAATTAACTCTTTGCTGGTGGGCAATAATTTAAGTCATGCTCCTTTACACTTTTTGCAGTGAAGACAGGTTCAGGTAATCGGTAGGGTACCAGTTGCGGGAGGGACATGGTTGAGGGAGTCCCTAGTCCAACCAGTGTGTATTTTTACCGCACGCTACAACAATGCATCCGTTCCAATTTGCCAGTAAAGCTGGCATAAGACGGCCGAAAGCAAACAGCATAGAAGACGAATCGTAGATGATGGCCAAGAATTCAGATTGGATTGCAAAAGAGGGTGAATAAGACAAGGAATAATGGGGTTAGGCTGCACGTGGGTGGATGAAGAGGAAGTTAAGGGAAAGGAACGACTATGTTGCAGAGGTAAAGAATTCTCGGAAACGTTCAGTGAAATGAGCAAAAATTAATATTGCCTCCGGCGAAAGGGGAAACCCTTGCTAAACACGGTATGAGTTAATATGCCATAGAATTCTCTACAGAGCGAAAGCCCACCATCATTACTGTAGATCATTCTTGAATTATAAACGGAGTTTGAAAGGTAGACATTACCAGTTGAGAATCAGCGGAGGTTCTGATCTTGTATGGACATAAATGAGATTCGCAAGTTACATTATGCTGTTAGATACTCTCAGATATGCTTTTAAATGATCTGGTGATATATCAAATGCTTGATGGAAAGTCAGATAGTATTGCTTTTGAGGTAAAGGTTAACAATTAACCGATCTGGTGATAATGTGATCACAATATTGAAAGGTGACCTTTGCACTAGAATAAATTCGGGGAAACGTTTGCCAAAACCCTGCACTTATTTACTCCTGAACATACGTAGAATTTGAGAGTTCCATGTGATAGCTTATTGGTGTTCTTATCCTCACTAACCTTCCAACATCGAATATTCTCTCAAAATTTGAATTGAATACGAAAGATTGATTGACTCTGAATTTGGATAACTTAGGGTAAGGTGAGAACGCCATGTGATGTGCCATTAAAGTTCCTATAACGAAAGAAGTGTGGAAAAATTTTATTTCCCAATAGCTTGAGCTTTTGTCCGGGTGTTTCGCGTGAATATTTGCGAAGCACGTAGCCCACAAAAGAGCTATGGATGTTCTATGTCAGGGGATAAAATAAGGCCAGCGAGTTGAAAAATGGCCGGGTGATTAAACGCTTAATGCCACTAGTAGCTCTATGGTCTCTAAGGTGCGGGTGTGTGTATTGGAGGCGCCCCCGCGTGCAGACTCGTACCCCGCTCTGGCCAAGTTTACTCCTCGCCCAGCACGGGACTATATATAGCGTGGTATGCACTCAGCTGCCTGGCCACTCATTCCTCCGAGTCCCGGAATCGATTGCACAAAAGTAGGCTAAGAAATGATGTGCTGTTGGGTCGGGCAGGGTTTACTAGCTGCGCCCCCGCGCCCATGCATCCTTCCTTTACGCCTGACCTCTTTCAGCCCCCTTCGCCCTACCCCCCCCCCCATCTACCCTACTCCTTCCCTTTTGGTAGGTATATACTTTTTTAAGTGCTGGGCGTGCCCATTAGCAGCGGGCCATTCCAGGAAACTTACCCATTTATCAACGTGCAGATGTGTGAGAGATGTGGGTGGTGCCTTTCAGTTTTTATTTTTCCCTTTTCTTTCCCGTTTTCTTTCACTCACTTATCCTGGCCTTTCTCATGTTCTCCTCCCCACTCGTAACTTTATGGGAGCTCGAAGAGCTTTGGTATGATGGAGACCGATGACGTGCTGCTGCCTATTTCCTGCTATGATCAGAGTTTCCCTAAATATGTTGACTTTTCGAAGTGCAAATATTACTTAGTTACACGTTAAAAGGGCTAAAAAGCTAAAATATTATGGATTTCTTTTTCGTTTGCTCTAATTTTCGATGTTAGTGAAACATAACGTGTTCCACTGGATTGTAGCGATTTTTCACAATACCTATGAGCAACATATTACCACAAAAACAAATTTACAAATAAAAAAAATTAGGGGAACCGGAATCAGTTTAAGTTAAAGATTTTGATAACTTATTGTTGGGGTTCAACCCCTCTGTAGAATAAACATAAACTTAATATAAATAAGACATAAAATTAGAAGTGTAGTTATAGAAGTTATATAAGATAAGGGAGGGAATCTGCCATTTAGAAACCGTATTCTATTTTATGGCTCATTTTCATATGAACAACGCCAATTACATCCAAAACTTATAAGAAGTATTAAAAAGATATCCACCACGAAAAGACCGTCATAGCAGTTAGGAGCTCATCATTCGGTAATATATGCATTAATTTTTGTTGTACTTGCATATCAAAATAGAGTCATGTCAAATATATATATATTTGACATGACTCGGTTGATAAGAAGAACCGGTGTCGAATTCCTTCGCAGTGGGTAGAAGAGAGAATAGTGGGTGTAGAACACTTGAGCTAAGGGTTGATGCCAGTAGCAATTCATGCAGGGGGTAATGTATTTTTCTTAGGGGTATTAACGGTAACGAGCACATGTTCTTCGCTTAGGTTAATGCATCTTTAACGATTACACATGATACGTAGTTTGGATGTATGCAAAGTGGCTAGATATAAATGTGGCAAATTTTATTCAGAAGAAAATGTGTTCACTGCAGAACAAAATTCGTTTCCGTGTGAATTCGAGTAGAGTTTAATCGTAGTTTGCAATAATTATTTGAGAATTAAGCTGAAAATAGGGAACCAAATTACACTTAAACTAAACTAGATGCACACATGCTACACAAAAACTAAACTAGATGCACAAATACCGATAATGCCAGTTAACAGAAATTCAGGTTTGAAGCAAGATCACTAAAGGTGGAAAATGATATTTGTTTCAAGATACTTATAATTTCTACTTTGAAGAAAAAATATCATTGCTTAAAAAATAAATGAGTTATATGACATTGACATAAGAAAGTTTCAGGGTCACTTCTAAAAGTTAAACTTTTAGTGATATGGAAACCGAGAGCCTTTGCCGAAACAGTAATAAAATTGGATCCATGATTGTAAGAGAAAACTCAATGTTGAACGTCCTCAACCAAAGGCGCTAGAATCTATTACTATATCTATCTACTATCCCTATTAACTGCGGCGAACGATATGACTTTCAGCGTTTTATCTATTGTTACAGAAAACTGGAAAGCTAATGGAGGCGAGGACACAGTCTACACGAACGAGTAGAAAAAAAGCGATTGTCTTTGGTTTTCAGATTTTCTTGCTGAGGGGAGGAAAGGTGGGAGAGGGCGGAAGAATTTAGGGGAGGGCTGAGTTTGGCGATTTTTTCAGGAGAATCATTTTCACTGACGAAGGGGGTGGAGGATGTGGGGGTTGGGTTCCTCCAGAGCGTGGCGGATTTGAACATTGGGAGGGAGAGGGGGGTATGCGACTGTGGGGGTGGTAGTCGAGGTGTGGCCCCTCTCTCTTATTCCTTGCCTCCTCCTGCCGAAGCGACGCCTTCTGGGCCGTTAACCTCCCCAAAAATCTTGCGCCGTCACTTTCCGCATCATACCGGATCATAACCTATGAAATCACGAAAGATTTTAAGCATGGGAGTTAAGCGTTCAATGTCGATTGAAAGTTTTTCCCATTCTGAGATATCAGCTTGTCATTTTTTCTGAAATGTCTTCCTTTGAGGAGTTTCCCCACAAAAAATAGATGTCTTCCGCTGACCGTGTACTAGGATCGTGAAATTAGCCAAGTTAAATGCTA
Organism: Calopteryx splendens; assembly: GCA_002093875.1. Classification (NCBI taxonomy): domain Eukaryota; kingdom Metazoa; phylum Arthropoda; class Insecta; order Odonata; family Calopterygidae; genus Calopteryx; species Calopteryx splendens. Next base: position 288,144 of record LYUA01000008.1, read on the forward strand.
ACTAATTTACATACTTTTGCAGTTGTAGAGCAGTCGAAAGCATGGTTCCGCGTTCGTGACAATGATTTCACATTACCTCGTCTTGGACAAAGGGGAGGTTGTGAGGGCTAGTTGAGATATTGAAAATGATTTTTTAACACATACAACCCTGTTCTTTGAATTTATTACATTAATGCACATTAGTTTAAGCGTAATTGGTAAAGTCGTGACTTATTTATGATTGAAAGGAAAGAAAGTGAGAGATAAATATCGTTACTCATCACATTTCATGGGCTTGCTGACTTAAATTATACTTATCCATTTATTTGCTAAGTACCAACTTTCTCCAGAAAATGATATGAACCAACATTCCCTTGGTAGTAACATTTCCTTGCGTGAAAAATCTGGAATACGCTCCATTTTACCATTATGAGAGTCCGTAGAAGTGGAGATTTGTATTTGTTAGAATGTATGCCTTACAGATTTTTAATCATGTAAGACATTTCGAAATAACTAGCTCAATTGAAATACTGAGCATCCAGTTATTGAACCGATCACATAAAACAATGCAGGCATTGATATCAACGACACTTTACTCTCCTTTGTATTTTTATTTTCATAGTAGTTGCTAGGTTTCAAAATAAGGTGTAGAGAAATTATTTAACAGTACGTAGTCTCGATTTAGTCTTCTTGTCCCGAAATCTTTTTTTTATTACATATATTTATTTCATGTTTCAATTGATTGAATTTGAAAAGGGTTCATTTCATTATCTTCCAAGGAGGCAGAAAACGATTTTTTCTACATGTCCCACAGCGATGTCTTCCCCCCTTCCCTCTCTCCCATTCCGATTCGAAGACTCCATTTTGGGGAATCACACGCCCTCGCTATGACACTTCAAAAATCGCTCATCCATTGAATAAAGCGACATCCTTTCTCTAACTTCCGGAGCAATGCATAATTTTTTCACTCCTTTCGTTTAATCGTCTCCGACTCCTTAAATAAAAAAAAGCGGCCAACTCCCTCCTGGGGGCGGCGGCCGCTTCCACCCCCGAGCCCCAGGAGGTTCGGGGCAACCGACCCCTCCCCTTCGCGTTACCCTAACCCTCCCCCCTCCCCCATCAACCCCTCCTCATCGCTCTCTTTTTGTGCCGGGGCAAACGCACCCCCCGACCGTCTCGCGCGCTCCCTCCTCCCCTGAGCCGCCGCCACTCCCCACTGTTTTCGGCCTGGGTGAATAATCAGAAGGGCGTGAAGCATGAAAAAAGAGCGAGGGGGTTGGACGCAGAGCGAGGACGAGGAAGGGTTGACGCACAGTTGGATTTGGGGAAAGGGGGCGAAATGGCCCGGGAGGGAGATAAGGACGGGGGAGGTTGAAAAAAAAGGGTTAAAGCAAATGACGAGTTCTTGTGGCCGATAATAAGCTGCTTTTTAAGCAGGCGGACTTGAATTTTCCCTTGGCTTTTAGGGTTATTCATTTAAAATATTATTTTGGATTGCTTGGTTAAGGATTAGGGCATTTGAAGTTATCTTGGACTTAGATCTGATATTTTTACTTAGTGTGGTATTTTTGTCTTCTATTTGCAGTGTTTTCGTAGAACCGAGCTTGGAAGTTTAATGCTGACTTTGGACATTTAGTTAATTAAACTTTAAGATCGTTTTGATCACTTTCGTTAGCTAAGAACATAATAGTTTAATGTAAGCTCATAGATAGAAGATAAAGCATATTTGGCCATTATCTTAGCTCGAGAACCTCTTCTCAACAGAGATACCAGATATTTGTTTCTTATTTTATGGTGATAATTATGGCTCAAATGTGGTTTTTAGATATAAACTAATTCTTTCGTCGTCCATGTGTATCTGCTACCACGAATATTAATTTAAGGAACCGACAGTTAAAATACGGTTTTAAATGTTTGCGGAAAGAGCTACATACTAGCAATTATGTTACGAGTTTATTCGAATACAGAATTTTTATAAACCAATTAGACTTCAAGATACTGACGTATAAAAAAACACTTGACTTTCATGCATCCTGCACGTAACAAAAAAAATATTTTCGGTCCCCATTATCTAGATGTAATATTGGAGCCATTGATGGTTGCGTTGGTGATTTATGTGCTGATCATTACACAGAAAATATTTCAGAAACCAATTTCAACGATTTTATGCGATTATTATTTTTCATTCGTCTCTAGCGCGCTTATTTGTCGGCATAAAACGTTCCATGAAGTGAGAAAAGTTGAGCGACAAAGCATGGAACGGAACGGGGAGCACGGCCTTCTTTTGAGCGATTCGGCTCAGTGCCGGTTGGAGGCGTTTTTGCTGTCATCTTCGAACGACCCATCATTTTTCTGGACCCAAATACCGCCACCAAAAGGGAAAAAAAAGGAAGAGCTACTATTTCCCATTGAAAATCTCGTGTTGCCTTCCGATTAGTCCGTGGGATTCAACATGTTTAACACCTGCGATGCTGGAATGAGACTTCTAGGAATAATGCTGGCGCATACCTTGGTTGGCATATTTTTTCTCTATGACACGTAATTACTCCTCCAATGGGGAATAGTTCTCAGTTGTAAAGGACTTAAGAATAAGTGAGGAAATTCCTTGTCTAGGGGAGTATCACCATGCCATAATATCTAGGTATCTTCTTGGCGAATTATAATTTCGAAATGCTCAGGACAGCAGAGCAAGGTAATAATATGCCATAAACCTCAAAGTATCAGCCGAAATTAGTCTTGATAAATTTATATCAAGACTCTTAAGACTTAGTTACTGTATTTATTCATAGTGAAAAAATATTGCAGTGAAAAAATTATCTATTTTAGTACTTTTACGGTAGCATCTTGATAAGGTTGAAAAAATTTCAGAAATTGTATTTTCGCACCAATGTGTTTTCCGTTTTTTTTACGTGCGGTCAAAATGATTCTTAGAGACGCAGGAAATTTCTTTCAAGAAGTTATTGAATCTTTGTGCATCCGCATCAACGAAAAGATAATGCCATTGTTTTCGATCAGAGACGAATGATTAGGATCGTCGATTTCCGGGCCGATCCCGAAGCTTGAGCCCCCTCGACGCTCGTGCGTGGGACTCTCTATACCTACCTTGTTCTCCTCCCTTTCCTTTGGATGGCCCTCCTACCCAAATTCATTCTTATTTTTTTCCTCTCCCTTTCTCTTCCCTCCCCATCGCCCGACCAGCCTTCCAGCCCATCCCACCCATCTCGGGCTCGGCCCCCCGCTGTTTGGGGTCCATCTCCCACCGCGTAATACTGCAATATCACTCGCACCTTCAAGGGCTACCGGCTTTCGGGCCGGGGAGAAAGAGACGGAACAGATTTTCCCTTTGAATGCCCCGACGGAACCGATTCGTCGTCAAGGCGGCGACAAATGCTAGATTAATTTATATTACGTTTCCGTCGATAGAAGCCAGAGGATACAAAAAGAGAGGACGGACACAGAGAATCTATGCATTCCTTAACGGAAACGTGAAGCAATGCCCAGCGTACGACGCTTCACTCGTTAGCGTAGTCATGCGTGGTGTTTTATTCATTACTTTGAATATCTAAGGAGGGAAGAGAATTCTTGTCAACATCGTATAAATGAATGCCATAACTGCGGTAAAGATGTTTCCTTAGGTGCCGACAATTTCATAACAGGAATTCGTTTCAGGGCTCATGAACATGGATGTAAGCGAGTGTAAGTCACAGTTTTAGCACTCGATGTGACAGAAAATGAATCGAAAAATAAAAGGTAGCGTTTTTCGTCTGGTCCGTCTGCGTCCCTCAGTAAATCAGAAATGTAAATAGGCATGGTCAGTCGTTCGGCATAATTTTGTGGACACACGTAAAATGCGTGAAAGAACTCACGTTATTACTACCTTCAGCCAGCTTGCCTCCCCAGATCAAAGTATGTCTTTATTTAGGTATAGCCCAACGTTTTTATAATTGTATATGGCGGGCGTAAACTCCACGGATATTCATAGAATTCATGGATCTTCTAACTAAGCGTAGTAAAATGTTTTTCAAGTTGCACATCGTGAAGCCTGATGACAAAATAAATTGTAATTTTATCTCATTCAGCTGATAGTGACAATAGCAGCGATAGCTCAGCAGGCAGTAGCCACCATCATAATAATTTCTGAATTTTACAGTCAGAATTTTTCCACCATCCCATTAATACTGCGGATGAGATGAATATATAAGTAAGGCTGAGATTCTGTAAAAGTGTTAATGAAATTTGGGGTCGTGTATGTTTGTTAACGAATCGATAATTATACCGATGAAGGGATAGAATCAATGAATAAACCATATTTAGATAAAGTTATTTTAACTGATTACACACTCTAAGTAATAAACATTAGTATAACGCATACACACATTTTGTTTCCAATACTAAATATGATGCGCATGTTGGTATCCTAGGGTCTTTTGTGGAGGATGGAATTTTCTACACCTCACATTATTGCTCTACGTTGAGCTCGGTATACTCGCTACAAGCAGGGGGTTCAGGATCATAACTTGGTTATCCCTAATGATGAATTAGCAGTGAAAACATACTTCATGGCTGCCTATTACTGGTACATCTTTATGGGCCTAGATGTATTTTTGGTAAGTAAATTGCTTATTTTTTGGATTTCAAGCGAGGTGAAAGTTTTGAAACCGTTCAAATACTAATTAATATTCTTAATATTAAGATTTGACGCCTTTTCCAGTTAGTCATTGAGTTTTCGGAGAGTACTTGAGCTTCTAACAAGGTTATATTCAACTGACAAACACTCTCAGAATGTCAAAATTTACATTTTTGTAAACAAGAATATTCAACATATGAAAGCATAATATTTGACAATTTTTCTAGCGGCGTGAAGGTTATAACTGGAAAAGCATTGCCTTGACATGAACCTTGAGAAAATATGTCACATTTACCAAAACTTGACCACCTTATCTTAGTATTATGGGCGTTACAGAGAAAAGCCGTCGAAAGACCAGAATCCACAGGAATAAAGCTGCAGAAGTTAGAAAAGAAGGAAGGATGAGAAGAAAAGGGAACGAGAAGTCTTTTCATTGGTACGGCAGACTGAACAAAACACTTCGGGGATAGAAGGAGAACGGCGTGCTTTCCGTAGCCGGAGGTTGTCTCCCCCGGGAGGGGAAACTGTTGTAAGAATCCTTAAAGGCTCGCAAGTGCCCTAAGAGAGAAAGCAGACTCGTGGAAAAGGATAGATAGAGAGCGGAGAAGCAATAAAACATTGCGAGAACCAGAGCTCAGACAATCCAAAGAGGTGTGTTCCGGGGAGAAGTCCAAAGAATAGGTGTATACGAATTTTAAAACATGGAATGACAGAGAATTACGCGCCCAGAGAAACTAAAAATATCTCTGAGAATAAGTGGAGTGCACTTCTTATCCGAGTCAGTAATTGAATTTCGTAATGGGATTCATTGCTTCTTCCTTCTTCTTCCTGCTAATTCATTCCCTTGTAAGGTAAATTCTTCAAAGGATATTTTCAATTAAAGTTTATTCTCTTACTGTGTCTCATAATATCCATTCAAAATCATCGATAAAATTTCTTCATCTCCTCGCCAAAATTTTATGAACAGCTTTCCAACTAATTATACCTTTCGCAAAATTGTCATTTGTATTTCGCACCGCCCGGCTGACATTTTATTTTTTATGAATTTCTGATGGAAATATTACTATTTTGCAAAGTAAAAACACTTAACTGCCTCAAAATGATTTTCAGGTGATCCACAATCCGGTTCATTCGGGCTGGAATCCTGGAAAGACGATCACCGGATGCTGTCGAAATGAACTGCAGCGAGATTGCTTTTACTGATGAATTTCATCTAGTACAAGTAGGTAAGTAAATTAAACAGCCAAACTTATATTTTTTATTTCAGGAAATTAATAAAATGGTTTTATAGCAATACCCATCGAATTTCAACTTTCATGCATAGATATCGTGCTTGTTTAACTATTTAGTTTTGTTTCTACTACTGTTTTGTTTGGTAATCTACCGGTTATAGTAGGTTTCTGATGGACACACGATCTCAACCCTTTCACCCGCTCATTTTCTCCCACACTTCATTACATCCAACCTGTCCAATCTTATCATCCCCCTCCCTTGCCTACCCAACAATACTCTCTATCATTGTCTTCAACAATTCATCGCCGTAAATGGAAAATAAGACAAAGAAGACAGAAACTATTTTATTATTGAATCAAAACATTCATCATAATAATGACCATTCATTTTCGTCAACTATAGTGGCTTGTCGGTTATCAATATGACGGTTTACTCAGGAAGACCGTCTCCAGTACCCGAAAAATAAATATCCTAAGAGAGAAGGCTCGGCCACTCCCCACCCGGAGTAGATTTCGCCGACATCGAGCTAATCAGCCAGCCATCCGATTGAAGGGTCAAATCTTTCGCGGATCACACGAAAAAGGGAAATAAATTGCTATTCGCGGCCACCCCAACCGAATTGCCCATCTTCTCAAGATGCCCAAAGGCAGCCTTCTCCGCCTGCTTCTTTTTCCTTGCCTCCCCGAGTTTTACAGCTCCACCGAAAAACCACAAATTCCCCCCCCCC
>LYUA01000008.1:294831-307441 GCA_002093875.1 Calopteryx splendens
CCCCCCCACCACCCAAGAGGATCCACACTCAAATCGGTGGGAGACGGACGGGACCTGTGCCTCCACTCGACATTTGACCTGTGGAGTCATTTCTCCAGTTTTGAGGCGTGAGGCTGCTCTCCGCCTTTGTGGCCAGCCCTTCCTTTGTCGCTCTCCCTTCCCTGCGCTGACACACGCCCCATTCGGTACAATACCTACCTCCCACACCTTCCTCCTCCCACTTAAACTTGGAGTATCCTTCGCTCCGTCTCCCTTGCACCATTTCTCTCTTTCCTCACCTGGTTCCTCAATTCCCCCAGGAGGTAAGTTTTCCTCACGTGAGTGCCTCTTCGTGTCCTTCCGCTTGTTCGATGGATACTTATATTTCAAAGTGGCGCATGCCATAATTGACTACAGACAAACGGGAAATTGGGGAAGTTGGCAGCATAAACTGAAGAGTTACGCCATTATTGTGTTGCCAAAATGGTGGCTCGAACTAAAGGATTTGGTGGGTTTGAATGGGCTAGTGTCTATATTTGTCATCCGAAGCCTATATTATAACGACTTCATATTATATATGTTCTATTGCATACTAGATAATACTGTTATTAAAGGAACTTTTTAGCAACAGGAATGATTATTTATAAATAAATATATTTATATTGTAAAAAATTAAGGGCCCAGTTAATACTGTAAATCGTGTTTCCTATGAGATACTTGCGAGATAGGTACAGCCCCTTACAGATAGCTAATTAAATCACATTCCCACACAATGATATTTTATAATGAAGGTAGAGTTACGAATTTCCATTCTTTACCACTCTTTGTTAAATTTTAAAGGTAGCCTTAAGAAACTATAAAAGCTTAAGTCCGTAAATGGAACAAACATAATACTACCATGAAGTTGCAAAATGCGCAAGGTGCATGATGGAAATAGCACTAGCTCAAAATAGAATACAGTATTTTGTCTGGATCATTAACTTTAGAGAAGGGAATTTTTATAACATTGGCTTTTATACCAACATTCATTCCATTCACACATGTACGGTGAAACATTATACACGGTGCCGTATGATACGTGTTTTTCCTTTCACGTTATACGCTAACTGTAAGAGAAAAAATCCAATTTTTTTCACTGATGATGAACAAAGTTTTGAGCTATTTCCCTCTTCAAAATTTTGCGTACTCACAGAATAACATTTGAGTGAAAATCTAAATTCTTTCGCATTGTCCTGGTACGGAAACATCAAAATCGAGCTTATATATTTAAAGCAATTACGTAGACCGTGTATCTTATCTGGATGTATTTAAATACGCATTGAAAACAACAGATTTACTTCAATTTCAATCTTTAGCTCAAATTGTACCTAAAATCACTGGATGCTCGTGAGAAATTCTTTCTGTCTTTAGGATAATCCACGAGCATAAGAAATACTAGCCGAGTGGGTAAATGCCTGCTATAAGCCTGTCGAGACAGCTATCCTGATGGATGAATTTCAAATGGATTGCAAAGGTATCGTGTTTACCTGAAATTAGTGTCATTTAACGTTTTACTTCTGCATGAGGAACACATTAGACAGCCCTGGTAAAGTCACCATAATACGAAATATCGCCACTGTAAATAATAAAAGTACTGCATTTCAGAAGTTCAGTATATTCACCTCAAATTCCTCAGTTTTAATTTCTATTCTAAGTGTTTTAATTTATATCTATAAGAGTAATTTGCTTCCATTAAGAGGTCGCACGTCCATTCAAATTTAGAAAGGGATGTTCGCTTCGAATGCTTTGTGCAAATAAACCATCATTTCACTCTATGGAGTACCAACGGTGATAAAAATGCCTTCGTTCGAAGGGAGAAATAAAACGTTTTCCGCGTCCGCCATTACGGGGTTTAAGTCGACTGGTTGTTGAGCTGCCGTTGAGGAGGAAGAGTGCGCGGGAGAGGTCCAAAAACTAGACAGGTAGAAGGGGGAAGAGGAATGGACGAAAGGATTTTACAAACAGGACCAGCCTGGGAAGGAAGACCGCCGTGGTGTGGGAGGCGGGAAGGAAAAGGGGAGCCGACGGACAGACAGACGCGGCGGACGTATTAGCGTAAAAGAGCCAGCCACTTGTTGAGGTTCGAGTTCCAGTGAGAGAGGACTGCTGGAAAATAGCACATGGGTTAAAAGGGGTGGAAGGGAGATGAGGGGTGAAAACCGATCAATAAAACGCGTTTTAATGAAATTCCGATTAGCGATTCGCCTCCACTACCAATTTTTAGTGGACAGAGGAGAGTGGTGAGTCCGGGAACATACTATTTTCCTTTTAATCCTTTTACTGAATCACTGGGGTAGACTTTGAATGAGCGGCCTGTTTCCGTTGGGAGTGCTAGAAAAGTTAAGAACTGCTTGGTTCAAATTTTAAGGGTGGAAGGAACATCTTTTTGACGCAATACGTGTTACTTTTTAATAAGTTGTAATACCGTAGCGTAAGTAATAATTCCATTAATATAGCTGCGAGTATTTTGTTGCGAACCATTTTCTGGTTATACTTTTATAGCTGAATGGGTAATTTCAAACATTAAGTTAAATTTATCCTATGCTTCCTTTTTTCCGACCCCTGGTGAAATCATACGGGTAGGCCAAAAACAATCATTATTGGTATTCAGTGCCTCTTTTAAACCAATCACTCACGTATGTATTTGACAATTAAGCAGAATAACCCTCTAACACAGCGATTTTTTTCAGTAGATTTTACGTTTACATTCACTGCAGATCACATCAAAGAGCTAATTCATATGGATTTGTTCGTTTATAAATTGCAAAGAGATTCATCTTTTCATGTTTTAAATACAAATGATTTACATATAAGTCTTGGCTGGAAAAAAGGTTTTGGCAACAAAAATGTTTTTGACAAAAGAATTTTGGTTAAGTATCTAAGAGAATATACTACTTGGATTTTAACTTCGGTGTTTTGGACAATTGGTACTAAACATTTTAAAATAAATTTCAATAATGCATCGGTAAATTTTAAGCCGAAATTTAGCAGTTAATTTTCAATTATGATAACAATTGACTTCGGATGGACCCAATTTAGCAATTTTCCAGCCAAATCGCATCATCAATTTTAGTGTTGACCCTCACCATCTGATTTCTGTGAGTAAAACCTCATTCCTAAAATGTTTTTCACAGCTATAGTAATTGGAGTACAGACTGAAATGCGTTAATTGCCTTTCATTGAAAAATGACTCGATAAAATAACTTATTAAGCATATACAATTGGCAGAATATATGAATTTCTTGAGTAGATTGTTTTGTGTTCAAGATTATCCATCGATCCATTGGAACGTGTTATCGCGTGCTTATGCTGTAATAATAGAGTAATTAATTCTAAATTTGCGTGGCAAAGAGATATAAAGCGAGGAATTGGATTCGAAACGCGTTGCTTTGAGACGCATATGTTTATTTAGATTATTGTCGGGAAAATAACAACCATCGTTTCATGAAACAAATTGTGTTTCTCAATTACCTTGTCTTCGATTACAAAATTACATAAGGGAATGGATGATCGACTTCGCTTGTATCAGTTCCATTTTTCATTTAATATTCATATTATTACGAAGGAATTATTATTTTACTGTGTTAACATTTAATCAATTATCTTACTTTGCAGCTCTAAAGGTGTGTGTATTATCTTAGAGTCTTTCGGAATAATAAGATTATTATATATGCACTAGGTGCCATTGTATATATTTGTGAAGAAAAAAAACGCTCGCACAGCGCCGATGGTGCGTAATCAATAAGCTTGTAAACATTTGGTCCTTTCACTCGACCAAAAATCAATCAAAATATAAACTACTCAAAATATTTTAATAGAATTTTTCGTTAAATCTTTGAGCAGCCGAATATTTTAGCCACCCTCGCAGCGTCACTGTTTACACCATCAACTCTCAATGTTTATTTATACGACGATTTCATTCCGTGCTTTCGGATCCTCCTCACGGTAAACTTGGAGCTGGAGGAGTGAAATGTAATACATATTGAATAATAACCCGAGAAAATGAGCTTTTAACATGCGGTTCCATGTAAGGTTTCCTAAAACATTCGACAAAAAGCAGCGTTCGGAGCCATATCAATTGTTCTGCGACGTGTGGTGAGAGGATCCTTTTTCCGCATAGAGGTATGATTTTGTTAAACTTTATGATTCAGCGCTACATGAAAGGTCCGAATTTATTGTGCGAAGCCGGATAATTCGCGGATCCCGCGCAAGTAGTAAGCACAAGCACCTTAAAACAAATCCTTGCATCAAGAGCTGCGAGTAGCGAGGCCTAAGGCGGTCAACTCTCTCCTGCGTTTTTTGGCAGGACTCTTTGATTGAATTTTAGACACGAGCATTCTCACTCTATAAATAAATTACCTACCATCATTTTCCAAGGTAAAGAGGATGTTGAAAAAGTAGATACTTGGAGTGCATTGGCTAATTAACTAACTAACTGTTAAGAGCATTGTCAAAATCTCAAGAGCATTGTCAAAATAGGACACATTTAGTAATCAATTTTGTGTGTGAATTTTACTGTACCTATTTGATATGCTTGAATATAATATCGTATGGAATTGAAGGACAGAAAAAGTATCCTTTGTTGCGTAGCAATTCTAGCTAATTCTAGTTCATGAGAAAATATCTTCAACAGTCTTTTTAATGGAAAATAAGTTGTGGGGAGCACCAGTTAGTGGAATGGATGAGTTCTACTATTTCCGATTTCAGGCTGAAAGCAATCTGATAACAATTCTTCTTCGAGTCCCCCCTTGCCGTGATGTGGAAAACGGAAATTAAGGAGCAATTAAAGAAATTGGAAAACAGCTTTTAAGTATGGATCTAACGAAAGGTGGGGAAGGGTCTATGAGCAAAGGAAGAGGGATGATGAGAAGGTAGGGACCAGTTAAGATGGGATGATAAATCCTTTACCAGCACTGGATAAGGAGGAGTTATCGGAAAATCGACCGAACAAATTAATACCGTCCCGTTAGCATGCACACAATCTCTCTTTCCCCTGCTTCCATTCAGACGAGGGTATCTTATACATCTACTTAGACCCCATTGGTACAGCAGGAATTACGAAGGTACGTGTATTTATCGGTCATTAAGGGTACAAGAAAAATGTCAGCTAGCTAGAAGAAAAAGATTGTTGCGATTGTTGAAAGGAAATATTTTACCTTTCCAAAGATCATGCGAGGTTTTTCTAACGGTGTCATATTTTTTGACAAACTTATGGACAAGTTAACGTGAATACACTTACTTTGGAGAGTAGTGACATTAATATAAGATGCTGTATTTGGCTAAGTAGTAAGACAACTCTAGTAGATTATTGGATTACGTTCAGTAGTGAATACTGTTGACTACTAGTACCAGTACATAGTGCAACGAAAATTTGAATGTTGGGTAATAAAATAATAAAGGTTAAATCAAACTGAGAGTCTATTCAGGTGATTGGAGGCATATTTATATTCTGCTAATGGGATCAGTAGTAGAAAGGTTCGTCAATAATTATCATATGTGGTAGGTATAGGCCCTTTCCTGTGGTGTCTTAGCCTTTCAACTGTTCAGTTCGATGCAGAAATTAAAAAAAAGGAGTAAAATATCGTAAAAGCGATTACCTACTTGCATGGGGGCGATTTCCCCAAAGAAAGGGATAAAAGCACTTCCAGAGAAAGGGGGAGGAGGTCAATTTGAGCGAGGGATTTAGGAAAGGGAGGGGGTAGGCTGAGAGGGGTTAAGGGAAAGATTTTCCGACGGCGGTGGGGGTTCATTGGTCGTGGAGAGTTGCATAATCGGTTCTAGGCGTGAAAGAGTGGGGATAGGAGACGATTACATCGGCTCAGCGGGCAAAGGTTTAGCAAAATCCGAGAGAGGTGGATAAAAGACGCTGCAAGTGTGGGGAGGTGAACTATCGGAAGACTGAGTAAGAAAAGTGAGGGTAAGAGAGATTTGGTGAGAACACATGTCCTCATGATTCATGACAAAAATGGCGTTTGAACACGAAATATAATAAAAAGAAGCATTAAATGTTGCAACTTAAATAATAATAGCTTCCATATTAGACTGAAAAAATTCTAACCCTCATAAGAATGGAAAATGCAATTGCTATTTACGTCAGAGGCTACTGAATCAGGATCCTCTAAATTAGACTAGATGTCGAATTGATAGATATTGCGAATTTTGCGTACTGAAAGGGCGAAATGTTTGAATGAACTCAACTTTAAGTCAATCAGTGCTCATTAAAATCATTCAGGATAGGTAATTGAAAATTAATCTAAAAGCAAATAAACGCCATCTTTGATTATTTTCCTTAATCTTCCCTAGTTGAGAGACTGATTGTCCTATTCTCATGGTGTAATTTATATTCCCTGCCATTCTTATTTCGTGAAATTTAGATTCGTGAAATTTAGATTCACATTATTAATTAACGCATATTATTTAAGTGGTTTAGACGACACCAGTGTTGAAAAAGCTGAGAGGATGATTAGCATAAGATCTTTCTCCCCTGGTCTCAGGGGTTGAGACAGGCGCTTGAAAGTGGAGTTAGTCGGTAGGTTGTTTATGTACTTTAGATAGGGTCGGTCTTATTCTTATTTTAGACTTACATTATTTCAGTCATTACTGGCTCAAATAAGTAAACAGTCCAGCAAAACTTAGGTACTGCAGTAAGGAGCAGGAATGGATGAGTGTTCTTCTTTTAAGTCTAGAGTATACTATATGCGTGCACAATTATTAGCTGTTAATATAGTTGTAAGAAGTGTTGGCTAGGCAAATTAAGACCAGTCCCAGGAGCTAGTTGATCGGGCGACTATCTAGCGAATGCAAGAGGTTTATGTCGGTTTAGTTCGTTGGTCCTCGGTCGGAACTCGGGTACGTCGGTTCATTCCGACCTTCCCGTTGCTTCGAAAGGGCCCGAGACTTATTGGGCGCGGGCCAAAACCAAGGGTGGGCGGAGGAGTGGGGTAATGGGAAAGAGGCAGCTGGGTGCGGGGGTGAGATTGTAAGATTTGTGCCTCGGAGCGAGGCGGGCGAGAGGCAAGTTCGAGGAAGCGTGCGGACGCGAAAGGGTTTGCGCCCAGAGGGGGCCAGGGTGCCCGCCGCGGCCGGCACTGACTTCGGTGAACGGAAGGCGAGCCTCCCGCGAGATGGTACCGAGTTTATTTAATGAGTAACACACAACCGACTATTAATGATAATTTGTTTCGAAAAATTGATTAGTTAATTTATTGGTAATCCTCAGAGTCAGCGATAAACCGTCATCGCTGAAGGATCGGCATCGAAAACTGTTTCCTGAAATGTCAGCGACGGACATCATTGGTATTACCAAACCCTGCTTACGGTCGGCTGAGCTAAGATATCCTTTTATGTGCTCAGAAATAAGAGGAATGGGTCATTATTGGCTGATACTAACATTAAGGGTCAGTGTGGCTTGTGAACCTTAGGTATATCACTCCTCTTTTAAGTTTCACTGGCGTTGTACCTCTGATGTTAGTCTTTAGACTTACATTATTTCAGTCATTACTGGAGCAAATAAGTTCTGCAAAACGTAGGTACAACACACAGTTCAGACAACAACAAACAAACAGTTCAGCAAAACCTAGGTACTGCAGTAAGAAGCAGGAATGGATGAGTGATCTTCGTTGAAGTCAACTAAATGCGTGTACAGTTGTTAGCTGTTGATATAATTTTCAGAAGTTTTGGCTAGGAAAATTGAGGCCAGTTACTGGAGCTAATTGATCGATAGTTTATGCCGGCTTAGTTTGTTGGTCCTTGGCTTAGGATTAATTTTTCTCTTGAACCGCCAGTGAATAATTCCAGAAAGGCAATTTTCAAGGGTTTGTGAGTTTATTCCTATCATTTTTTTCACTAATTAGAACCGTATAGCTCAGTTTTATTGATGCCATATTAATTTTGAATCATTTTGGGCGGTAGAGGCGGATCCAAGGGTGATAGCCGAAGGGGGCGATTGCTACTCGGGTACTCTTCATGCTATGTGCAATTGTGCTCCGTCGGAGGGGCCGCCATGCTGCTAGCTAAAACTTTATATTGTATACCTAACACAAATTTTTGTGGTTGACAGCTTGTAACGCGGCATAGTAAATGACAATCATTTGGAAATATATTTAAGTCTATATTAAAATATTTCCCATCCTGTGGGTGGGTGCATAGTCAATGATCGCCACCGCTTGAAAAGATTCTCGTTTCTCACCTTTTCGAGTGGCGACAAAAAGCTTCTTTATCATGAGGTAATTAAGCTCATGGGAAGTAAAACCACAGGAATAATATTTTCGGGGAAGGGCAGCAAGATTCAAACCCATTATGTAACTCACTCTCATTTCAGAGATGGTAAATGCTGCCATCAATGTTAAAAAATTTACCGTACCAAGCCAGGAGTTTGTGGTGCGTTTACCTATTTAAAAATTGGCATCAGGTGCATTACCTATTTTAATAAATAAGTGGAGGAATGAGCCAATTTAAATTCAGTTTGGGAACAAGTTTCATCTGTGAAAGAATTGTGGCATCTGAATTCTATCGGCTCAAGCCAGGGAGACGTATAAATTAGTGAATTTAATGGAAAAGTAGAAATAAGACAAAAATCATGCAATGTCTCGGGAGAGAGAAGATAAATATTGTGATAGGTTTTTACTCGCTAACTTCTTTCCGCAATAAGTTTTTTTTTCGATTGTCGCTCTTTTTCCGCAGTAAAGTGTTTTTTAATTTCATTAGGTAAGTATAGGTCCATTTTAAGAGGTGGTGAACACAAGTAAACGGATAACTTCCCGGTAGCACACATGCTAATTTGTTCTTTTCGGGCAAACGAAAACTGAGAAATGCCGAAATTGGACTAGTCCAAACGATTCATGCGGTGCCTATTATTGAATCCGTATTTTTAATTATCCACATAACGCCTTACTTATTTCTCAGTGACACTATTACTCATTAGTCATTTTAATGAAAGTTATTAATTCAGTGTATAAATGGTACTATAGAAAAGACACTAACACCTTGATTCTAATTTTTTTAAACAAGACAGTGTAGAGGTGCTCTATGAAAGTGATAATTATTCCGGAAAATGGAGAATAATGGGAAGAGAACTGACATTTGGAAAGGCCAGTCACCAAGATTGGAGGAAGGTAGTATTCGGGGCAAGTTATTGAAACTCAAGGGGAGTTTCCATTTTCTGGGATTTTGGGAAATATTGGGATCACTCCTTGAAGTCACCGAATCAATTCTCCCACAGTCCTTTCTTTCTAACTTCTTCATCTACAAGCTTGCCTTTTTATCATGATGTTTTCATGTCTCTCCGTTCTTACAACTCAACAAACATTTTCAGAACAACATTCCTCGTATAAAATGGAGAGGACAGCTTGTATTTAACGAGGGTTCACCTAAATACTAGTACCTACGTTTAGAGAATAATATCTCTTTTTGGATACTAGCAAGCGATATAGTAACACAATTTATCCTAAGGATTGTGGTTACCAATAAAACGATATTTGAGCGGCGGAAATATGAAAGATAATCACTTTATTAAAATGCACTTTACGATAAAGGTTGCTGAAATAAATGAATACGTGCCAATTTCCCTCTATGAATTTCCCGTGAATATGTGCCAATTACCCTATAATTGTGATTTCTGGGCTTTTCCCGAAGTCCCCACATTTTTTATTTGAGACGCATCAATGGTTTACATTTATGCGTATATAAATTGCAGTGACAGCTTATCGAGTAATTTCTTCTTTGTTAGTGTGTAATTATTTGTAAAACCAAACTAGAATTTCATTTAATCCAAACAAGGTGTCATAAAAATCTCCAATCTATAGCGAGAAAACCATATTTTAAGTGTGCCATGCAAAAATATCGATTTCATACTGATTTGTAAATTTAACTGATTTAATAGAGATTGTTAAGTTTTATATTTCATAATTAAAATATAAAAATCTGGCAGTATTAGGATAGTCTTTTATAAAATTATTTAAGTATTTACGAAGAAGGTCCCTAATTAACCATTAAAGAACCCTTGTGATCTTTTCACGCATACGTGCACGTTACAGACGCCCTTTTCACACCCTCACCTCAAAGGTATACTGGAAGGAGAAATTAATAATACCATTGATAGCTCTGTATTCATAAAATATATTTCACTGCTGGAAAATCAATGAAATATTATATTAGCTCCAAATAAATTATATCGTTTTAATCCACTATCCTCGTGTTTCCATTTCTGAACTCGTTTTGTCACTGTTTTTACTAAAAGCGTCCGGCCTCCCGAGGGATGACGGGTACTCTGATCCGCTATTTTATATGAAACAATCCAGTTTCTGGAACCATCGGGAGTTTAACCTCCCCTTCATATTGTCATCCTCATCCCTCTGATATTCACAGAAGAAATTTTGGAAGGCGTGGCATTCCCGCACATTTTTATTGTCATGGATACTCGCGAATACATTTTGATTGCGAGAGAAAATTATCTTCAACGTTCGGATAAGGGCAGTATTAAACTCCTTCGGACGACCAGTCATTAGGCCTGCTACTTATAATAATTATTATTATGGTGATTATTTGTTCGCGCGAGGTGTCAGTCAGAATGACAATAAAGTGTGATGAAGGTCGGGATTTTGGTTGTTCGTTGATGATGATTTAACAAAAGAACTTCAACCAATTCTCTCCAGCTTTTATATTCTTATTGCCAGAGACTAGTAAGAAATTGCGGGTTCATTGGAACACAATAAACCTATGCTTTGGGATTTCCAAGGTACGAACTACCAGTTTCACACGACCGATGTGGTTCTCGAACTCGCGACCCGTGGGATAACAAGCGATCATCTGGCAGCCTGCCTACCGGAATAGCTTGATCGGTTAACTGGTTGTGCTATATAAATACTATATAGAGCCCCGTATCAACTTGCTTTCTTGAAAACCCCTTCGGACTAAATCCAACAGCAGCAAAATAGTTTTCATAAAATCGTCTCTTGGATTATCCCTGGTAATAGATAAGTTTATAACGGAATGGGAGTGAAGTTTTCAGTTGCTTGAATATAAGTAAAAACCTCGATTTTTCACATATCTAAATTTAGTTTATAAATTGGAATATGCAATTCAAGCAAAGAATGGAAAAATGGATACTTAGACCTCTGATGGATTGTAGAGGAGAAATTATGCTAGGATCTTAAGTGAAATACGGCGTAACTTCGATGCATGTGGAATATGAGAAAAGTAATAGCTCTAAGGAGAGTTCAAGAACAGCACTTAATTACTAAAGTAACAAAATTATTAATATTCCTTTTATACATAGGCACATACCCAAGCAGTGTAATTATACTTGCTTACAAGTCCCTATGGAAAATGGAAGGACATACATACCTAATGGGGGTACGTTATTTTACAGTATTTCTGCGCAGGACCTTACCGCACAACAAAGATATTAGCGATTAATAAATACATAAAGATTCATCACTTAATTAAATCCAGCGTAAACTAAACCTAATTCATTAGGTTCAATCAAATTGCGCAATAAAATTGCTCAATCAAATTGTTCATCAATATCTTGAAAATCTTGAGATTTTCAAGATATTGATCCGAACAATTCTAACGTAATTCAAGATTGAGAACAATTTCTAACGCAACTTCCTAAAATTAACATTAAGTTTTAGAAAATAAAAATTTCAACATTTCCTTAAGCCTTATAAGGACTTTATAATCTAGTGCTTTATTCAGGACGGGAACAATAACTCACCAATACAGATAATACCCGTAATCCTCCTCGCAGTGCTGAGGAACACCTTCAGCCGAATTATAGCTGCTATCTGCAGGGTCCTCACAAAGTGCCTGACCCTTTTCCTTAACCCTTCTTGCGTCCTTAACGCCTATCCTTTAAAGCAATCCTGGATCTCGCTTAGCTGACAAGAACCCGTCGGAATAACTATATAAAACAAAATAACCTCTGGGTAGAGAGGACAGGAGTTTCGAGCGCTGGCAATTTTCCGTCGAGGGAGTACCACTCCGCCTCGCCCTTACTCCCCCCACCAAACTGTTAATGCGGATTTAATCGTCGAAGCCGCTCGGAAGCTCCGGAGGATGTGTGCCCATGACGACCCCTCCTCCCTCCACCAGGCACTCTTGAGACCCCTCCGCCCCCCGTTAAAGCGTCCGAAAGTCACCCGCGCCCTTTATGTCCGTGCGACTCGCGCGGAGACCATCGTCGTTTCGCCATTCGAGGGGCTAAAAGATGAATCGGGAGCAAAGGTGACTGCGGCAAGCAGACGGCAGGAGGCTGGCGGGAGGGCAAGCGGGCAGGCGGCGGGTTGGGCTAGCCCGTGAGCAGGGAAATCTCCTCGAGCAGTTAAAAGGTATTTCCGGAGAGAGAGAGAGGGAGAAGAGTCGGAGATTGAAGCTTTTTTTTTAACTTTGTGTGGCGAGGAGAAGATCTGGGTGTTGGGGAAGGGTGAAGTAGAATGGTTTTAGGGTGGGTTAAAAAGGTGTGTTGGCTAAGAGAAGAGGGTTTCCCGAAGGGGTGGGCTTAAAGATTTGCCTCAAACGGACGACACGCCTTCTCTGGGGGTCCTTACTACCGTGCCCGAACTCCGCCCAACTCTAGTCCTCCCCTCACCCC
>LYUA01000008.1:307579-319378 GCA_002093875.1 Calopteryx splendens
CTGATCCTCTTTCAACCGGTAAAGGGCGAGTTTATCGCCGAGGTGATGCGCACGGAAATCCCTCAACCCCAACCCCTTTGCCTCAACTCTCTTCATCCAGCATTGTCCGCTTTTCCACTTCTCTTTCTTTCCGTAAAAAAAGGTAGCCCTCCTTTCCCCAACTCGTGGCCCCAACTTCCTCCCTTCCTCTCAACCCGAGAACAATCTACCACCAACTACCACCACCGATTCTCCGCTACGCCCACAGCATTAACATCGGTGGCCTTACTTCCCAACTCCCGACCTCTCTTTCACTCCCTTCTTAAACTCGTCGGATGAAGACGCCGATCCTTACCCTCTCATTTCCAAAGTGTTTCGGAATCCCCTTTACTACTTCCTAGAACATCCTACCTCGGCGCCATCAGCCAGCCTTCCGTCTAAAATTCCACCGCTTCTCTTCCTCATTTTCCCTTCTATCTCTTGGGAAGAGCGCAGTGTTAGTGGTGGCAGCAGTGAGCGAGCGAGTGGAAACGTTACCCAAAGCGATCGAGAGGCGGAAGGAGGAGGTAGATGAGAGAGGGAGATTTGTCTCAGAATCAACTCCTATTCACTTCCAACACGAGTCGTTCCCTTGTTTCTTTTTTTTCTTTTTGCTTCGAACGGCCATTTTCCGGTCGACTTGTCCTCCACTCCACTTTTATTTCTTATAAAAATGTTCTAACAGAAAATTGGTGCTGAATGGAGGATTCTTTTCCTAGTTTTCAACCCTATTTGAGGGCGCTATACTTGGAGGATTACCGTGGACGACGTGACGAGAACAATTTACGCCCCGATAATAAATTTTCCGTAGTGATGTTATGCCATCATGAGAGAGAGTGTACTTAATTTTACCAACTTGCGTGTACCTAATGTATCTTCTCTCTTTTCAATTTAAATGAATTTCATTCTTGTAATACAAAAATGACAGCTTATCATATGATAAAACTAAACGGGCCGCTTTCCAACGTGGCACCCTAATAACTATTTCTCATCCTATCCATGACTGGTATTCACGGAACTTAATATGGACTGTGTCCTGCGTGGTTTAGCATCTTTTTCTCAATTCCAAAATTTTCCGTGTAACAATACCTCAAAGTAAATTATAATTGATTAAGTAGGAGAAAACTGGTATCGGTGTTGACTCAGTTTCATTTTCAATTCATACTCACATTTTTACAGATTCCGAAAAGAGGCTGTAACATACTGTATCGGCTTCTCAGTCGACCACAGTGACCGAATTCTAACAAATTACATTTTATGCATTAATATAATACGTATTAATGTTTCAATTTTTTATTTAATCTATAGGTATAAAAAATATGCTAAATGTAGTAATTACAAACATCCTCCGTACAATTTTCACGTTCTACGGCGTTTCTTTCAGTACAAATGCCCACACACACGTTCCTTATGTTTCAAATATCAGGTAGTTGATCCCCAAAAGAGCGAAAGAGAGAAAAAGAAT
Organism: Calopteryx splendens; assembly: GCA_002093875.1. Taxonomy (NCBI): domain Eukaryota; kingdom Metazoa; phylum Arthropoda; class Insecta; order Odonata; family Calopterygidae; genus Calopteryx; species Calopteryx splendens. The sequence continues at coordinate 309,063 of LYUA01000008.1, forward strand.
AGTTTATATATGCTAGCATATGGAAGATATTGAGGGCGATAAACATAGCTGCAAATATTCAGAGGGATGGCTCTGAGCTTTTCGTTCCTCAACCATTTCAGGATGGAGTAAACGAAAGCATTTTGTAGGAATGGGAACTTTTAACGAAAATAATAATTTGGATAAAGTAAACTACTGATTCGATGAATACTCCGTATTTTTCCCAGAATACGGAGTAAAAACTCAAGTGACGAAGCTAACATCATTTATCAAACGAGAAAATTCATGACACCCAACCTTAATGCTTCTAATACTTTCCACAACATGTATTTTTCTCATACGAGCGTCAGCGTGCCTACATACAGTATACTTATAAAACGCCTTGAGTTCTTCAGAATTACTCTTTTTTTCCAATTAAATGCAATTTTAAGAGGCAACTTTTTGACTTCTTTAATTTATTCTTCCCGTTGCGATTGTGCGTAAAACTTCTCTAATGTAAATAAGGCACATTTCTTAGATTGCCTGTGGTTGATTGTTTCAATTAAGATATAGATGATGAAGGACCATTGAGATAAGATCTGCTTTACCTTAAATGTAGTTCATTATATGCTTGCTCCCTTTCTCCTTCTCAACGAGTAGAAAATCTCTTGTGCGTCTCTTAAAAAATCTACCGTTTACCCAAATCACTGATTAACAGATTACTGTACACATTTGGTGCCCACAGGCTTGTAAATTGCGACATTTTTGGCCGTGTAAGATTTAAGAGTGCAATGTAATGAGAATTTTCTTACTCATAACTACCATCACCCGCCCGTGACAGATATAAGTAAGTTATTAAAGTGAACAACTGGTAGGACTTTTAAATCTCGTTTTCGACCACTTATTTCCTCTTTTTCGGGAATGAAAAATTAAATTCTAACATACATGAAAATCGAATGAAAAAATGTAGAATACAGAAAAATAGGAAACTAATATCAATTTTTTTCGTTGGAAATTTATTAATTTCTGGTTTTGAACAGATAACTGTTCCTTCGGAATCCGAATATTTTAAATGAAAACTCGATAGTCACGAATTAGGAGCCCTTTTAAGAGTCACAGAAATAGATACATGATTGGAAACTCAGGATCAACGATGCTCGAACGGTTCCTGTCATCATGAATAAAATTCAGCGAGAGACATATAAACTACCAAGTTTCTCAAGCAATCTAGGAGTGAAGCAATCAAGCAAAGGTATAAAATTCTAAATCGCACTGTTCCAGGAAAACATCTCTTTTCGATCCTTACCACAGTTTGATGGAATCGTAATTAGCAAAACATCATTCGCCATCGTGAGTGTGGGTGATCCAAAGCTTGGCACCTCGAATGCCTTCAGGGACTGTTCCCTGAGCGAACTGCGCTGCTCTCCTCCCATGCATCACAATAATCTCTCTCCCTTCATTACTTCCACTTAATAGGAATTGTTTTACAGTATACAGGCATAATTTTAGAAGGATGGAGGTCACAGCATCCAATTTTACGGTCGCGAGTAGAGTGGGAAGGATGGCGATCGGGAGAGTGGGATAGGGAAGGGTGAATGAAGTTGGGATTGGGTACGTGAGTGGAGTGGGGAGAAGGAAAAATTCTGCCGGCACAGCTGCCTCCCGCATCTCGAGATTTTTTGATGTGAAAATTAAAGAGGGAGTTAGAGAAAGAGAGTGAGAGGGTCCGAGGGGGGAGTTAGGGGGACGGATGCAAAGGGAAGCGTTGGTGGAGGGGAGGGGAATAACGAAGGAAAGTGCGAGACGAAGGTGGGAAGAGGGAGGAGGGTGAAGGGATGGGGAAGTTTGGGAAGACGAGTGTTAAGTGTTAATGGATCGAGTTTGTTTTTGATCGGAATCGAAGGGGTAGTAGGTAAGTACAGTTCCGTCACGTATGCCGCAGAGAGGCTAATGCTTGGCACGATTTGGATAAAATTGAATGGTGGCGTGCGGGGCTCAAAACGAGGGATTTCGGGTTCTCCTACTCAGTCACGCACTCATTTAGACGGTTTTGCGACTTCCTGCATTTTGAACGATGGACTGCGTCACAGGACGAATAGCAGGTTTCCCTAATTGGGAGCAATCAAGCTTTGGCAGAGGAGTAAACTTAGAAGTTCGTCATGCACAACTGGAGGTTTGCCCAAATACTCGTATGCAACTGTCGAAATTGATTATTCCATAAAACATAGTATTACTTGTGTTGTGCGGTGAAGCATTGGAAATTTAAATTATTGACAGAGATACGAAGCATTGCAAATCATGAGCAATAAAAATAGCAACTTTGGCAGATAACCAGTTGAGAAAGAAGAAGATGAAAATAAAAACAACTGCAAAAAAAGAGAAAAATAACAGATGGTGGAATCGATATACCTATTAAAAGCCTGACTGTGAATGTTATATCCTGCACGTAAAACTCTAAAATTAGTTAATCATCATCAATTATCGTAGTCAATATTAGGGAAAAGGAATTATACGTCATTTATACAATTTTTTCAGGTTTTTACGAATTTTATTCAAATATTGACGATAATATTTTACTTTGGCCAAGGAAAATGTGCTGAGTTTTCTTTGAAGACAACTATAAAGTATATTGAAAAGAAAATAGAATTGTTTTCCCTGCCCTCTTGAATATATCCCGATATTTATTGAAAATGGATATCCAGCGTTCAGGGATGTTGACTTTTTTAAGAAAAGAGACATTATTTAATGATTTTTTCTAGATTTTCCAAACCGCTACGTTCATGTTTCAAACGATTCGTTTTAAGACTATTTTAATTCGATTTTTCGTAAACACGGAGATAAATATTTTAGAAAACTCTAGTTGTGACTAGTATGTTGCTCACAACCTTCCCACATGATTTCTACTTTTCTTCTTCTCTCCAGCATAAATAACGCTAGACGGAACATTTTACTGATGTACGCATTATTAATCATTTACGTATCGTCTTTATTGATTCACGGATACTTCAGACCAATAATTACAGATTTATGTCTATTTTCCGTGCAAGAGGTCCTTCCAAACTAATACAGGTTTATGATATGACTTAAATTATGGCTTCTTTTATGCCTATGGAATCGGGCGATGAGCGGTTATTAAACGCAATCGAAAGAATTTCGCAAAATCTCATTCCAAACCAGGAACAAATACTTTGCATGTTTTCATCGAATTATTATTGTAAAAACGAGTTTTTTTGGGTATTTGTATGAAAAATAGATGGAGAGGAATAAAATATTGAAACTTGATTGAAGTGCGTGCAGAACTGAAGTTATATCTTTCTGTATGAAACTGAATGATTCATAAACCGCTTCAGTATTACGCACAACCTCCTTCATTGGGAATTGTTTAGAGGGCGCATTAGATAAATAAAGTAAACAGCCTCGCGTCTCTCAGATTTGCTCAACCAAAAGTCAAGAAATATCAAGAGATAATTCATGAGCAACAACTTCATGTTGGACCAAGGGCATCGGCTGGAAATACTTCTTGTGTTAGCTTGCGATTTACTTGGGACGCTGACGGGAATGGCGCTTTGAAAGGATAGTGTAGTTAAAATAGTGTTCTGGTGGTACCTGGCATGACTTCAGATTCTCTTAGTACGTACTAATCCAATGATTTCAATCTCATCAAAGGATGATTACTCAGCGGGCAATGCGTTTTTCGGCTAAGCCAAAGGTACCATATTCCAATCCGACATTGAGCACTTATGGCGTGTTACCCTGCAATAAACTTTGGTTACGGTTGAAATCAATCGTGGTAATACCTTAAAAACGCTATAGGTAACAATAGCTCAAATATTTTCTTTCTAATAGAGCTTAGGCAAAGAAGTATATTAAAATAAAGTATCTCATATCTTTTAGTTAATGTTAGACTTAAAACTACTTATACATAAGTACTGTACAATTTTTAAAGACATTGGCGCTATAATTTAGTCTACCAAGTACTTTCATTCATAACAAAAGGATGGTACTTTCGTTAAGTCCATCATATTGCCATCGCAAAATCAGATGCAGATAGGTACCTGGTCAAGAGTGAATTTATGCATTTTCTTCATTTTTCTTAATGAATGTAACGCAGGCAAAAATGTATCTTCAGGTGTTGAAACTTAGGTGCGGAATCTGATAGTGAGGTGTGATCATGTATAATTTTTTAACACAGAACAGATGCATATAAATCATGATTTTATACTAGATTCACGTTGATTATCTTTAAAATATACGCGGATAGGTACTTCACGGTTTTAGTTCACTGACGGCATAACTTCTCTTAAGAATTGAATAATTAGCATCTTCTACATTTTTCCCCAAGAGCCACAAAATCAGGAAAAACCCTACAAAATTAAATTTAATGTCTCGGAGTTCTTGTGCCATGGATTGGAGATTTCATAGCTACAATTTTTCTTTACAAATGTATGTAATTCAATTTGTACTAATTCTTCTTCTTAACTAAGTACTTCGTGTATTCACATAAACCCTAAATTTGACGTTTTGAGTCTCTACAAAGAAAAACACCATAAAGACATGTAGAAGACCATTGGGAATTCTACACTAGTCCCCCATAGGCCCATCGGCTTTGAAAGAAATAGGGAAATAGAGACGTCTTTTTAAGTGATGAATATATTTGTACTTTTTATCGTCGAGGTTAGTAAGGAACTTAACCCAGAAAACATTTTTGCGGCGGTTAATGCACAGATTCGTTGCACTCTTCCATTTATATATCCTTCCAATTTTATTGTCATCATATACGTTTTATCAATTAATGAAAATAACTTGAATATTCTACATATGATGGATTCCATTTAATTAAACATTTCCGTTTTGGCACGCAGTGGTTAGAAGACCCACGTCGAAGTTTGACGAATTGCCTGTGATGCAAGAAGAATAAACAAAATTATTGATTGCGCAAAATAAAAACTTGTTTTTTGTCGACCACATATGGGTGCGTTGTTCAAAATCAAACTGAAATAGAAAAAAGAGCCAGCTATTTCTATAGTACTAGTCGAAACGACTTCTTTCACAGAGGTTTTCTATTCCATTTAGGTACACATTATAGCATTGCATTACGTGACCTGAGTTATTAAGACACAAGTTTTATGCTAACAAGATACACAGGGAGTATTTCCACTACTCCTACCAAGCCCAAATTTTAACGCTCGTATGTATTGCAAAATGTGTTATATGGATAGTGAAAATTAATTCCCATGCGTTAAACCTATTCTATTTGCTTATGATGTATCTAATTCACGACGAATACCTCACAATAAAAATTGGACTATTAGAAGATGAATGACTTTTTGACTTTGGGTAACATTAACTTAAGAAATATCATTGTTTAGGATTCGATGATTTGTTCTGTTGCAGTCCCATTGGGCAGAAGATCGACAAATAGTAGATACATTTAACTAACATGGTTGGCCGTAGCATCTACCAATATATATTTCAATTATGCATTGCCAAAGACTTTCCGCAGTCCAGGTTAGCGGAATTAGATAATTGTTACTGCGTGACTATATTACACCCTCGTTTATTGAATTGCTGGAGAAGTATGAGTAGCTTCTAAGATCACCCAGTGAATTTTGATAACCTGTACAAACACATTTCCAGCCTCTTAATTTTTTTTGTAGTAGAGAACAATTGCAGGCATGAAGCTAATTTTTAGGAATAGGTACTAAAAATACGGCAGGAAACCAGCGATGGCTCCTTTGTGTCCAACGCTGCTGACGAAATTCACAAACATTGTCATAATTCCCGTAAAACGTTTTTCGGCGACGACGGTAGCGGGGAGGCGATGGGACGGGAGGACAGCGCCGGGAGATTGGGAAGAGGGGGGATTCCCCTAAGAATAGGAAAAGAAATCGGCCGCTGCGACCGACGCTGTCGGCCAGGCTGCCGTCGCCGGTCGGCTCGAGCCCGGTCGGCTTGGGTGCCATTCACGGTGGGACGGGCGAGTGACCGGCTCACGAGATTCCACCGGATTGCCCCTTGACACTTCCGTCCACCGTCGGGTGTGGCCGCGGGAGGGTGCTCCCGTGCATTCTCATGCACGTGGGTACCCACTCGACGGGCACATTATCACGCACAAACGTGCACGCGTACAAATGCGTAACCTCTCCAGCAGCCTCCTTAGCTCCCATCTCTATCGCGGCTGGAAAAAAGGGGGCGGGACCTCGGGAGTGCGGGAGATTGAAATGGAGGCGGAGGTGGGGGCAGGGAGGGGTTTCTCTCTATTGTGAACAGATAGCAAGGGGGTGTTGGGAGGGGGGGGTCGCAGGGCGCGAAATCCCCCCTCTTTTCCTCTTTTACGGCACTTTTTTCCTAGTGTGGGGAACGCGAAAAACTGAACATTTTTCGTCCCTTCTGAAGGGTGTGGAATGAGCGCCGATTAAAAATGGGATACCTTTTTTTTTGTCATTCGAGGACTGTGTCACTCGACGCCGCGGGCGTCAGTAATCGCTCGTGTTCGTCTCGGGCGTCCGTAGCCATCGTCCATCGGGGAAAGGGCGTGATCTCCGGAGACGCGACAAATTACGTAAGAATACGGCATTAATTGCGCCAAGCATGAGTCGAATTTTTGATGTAAAACGAGAACGTTTTGTGTACTGCGTAATCTCTTTGGTACGCAGCGAGTGCGGACTTCCTTCGGAGAGAATCCGTAGGACTTCGTTTCAGACTGATCCACCAAGTAAACCCTTGGGTCTTCCCCATTTGTTTTCCGAGGGAAAAAAATGTGTGATGGAAATGAAAAGTTCAAGTGAATAGGATAAAGTTCACTACCTAAGCATATTGAAAGACCACAATAGGTATCTATTGTGAAAGAAGTATGACGACGAAATCTCAATTCAAACGTATTGTCCCTACGTTTTATCTAGTTCTCTTTCTCGCTAAAGAAAGCGGTCAATCCTTTTTCATAATTTTTTAGCTCTATTTTAACTTGATTGAATTGAGTTATTCAAATTTTCCGTATTTAAAAATGTGATTTAATTGCGATCCCATTATTGGTAGCCTATTATAGCACTAAATTTGTAGTATTAAGGACCTTTGATGCTTATCAAACTTCCACAATATATTTTGCACAGAAAAAAAAACTAAAAATACAGAAGACACGTTAAAATTCAATATCGGAGAGAAACGGTAAAAATTGTTAGTTTTTGATGCAGATGATAAGTAGATGGGGGAAGAAATTGGATAAATTTCACACTAATTTTGGAAATCAGAAGAAAACGTTCTTTATGGTGCGACCGAGAAATTGGTTTTATGGTCGAGTTGATACGAGGACATCGGTAAGGTTAAAATAAATTTGGAGAGTTCAAGAAAACGAAAAAAACATTGTTACCGCGTTACTATATTACACCATCATTTGCTGAATTTCAGGAAAAGTGTGAGTAATTTCTAACATAATCTTTTGAATTTGGATCACCTCTACTAAAGTATTTCCAGCCTCTTAGTTGTGGTACTGGTCGAAAACATTTCCACACATAAAGCTATTTTGTGGGATTAGCTACTTGAAATACGTACTTGACTTTAGAATACACTGTAATTGCTCCAAGGCTAAAAAATTAATTACGCTTGTATGAACACTATGCTCCCATATTTATGTTTTCTGAGTAAGAAAAACACAAAAGTTGTTACTGAATGGAACGACGCTAATCGGACGCGACTTACGAGTCTTCTGTGCATCATTGTATGCCGTTATTAAGACATCATATCTCCTCCATTCACCATAGTTGCAACCGTCAAAATTGCTACAATAGTAATACAGCTGTCTTCCGATAAATCATAACAAATTGTGGAAAAATAATTACGTGAAACGGAGGATATTATTGGTAAAAAGAATACTGCAACATTTAATTTCTCTATGAATTACATCTAGACACAAACGCACTAAGTTGACATTGTAGTAGACACATAAAAAACTGAGGTTTATCGGAAAAGGAAAGAGATCCTCTTTGTCTTACCAGTAAGCTTGTAAACTTTGGGAAAATGTGTTTCATAAACGTTATCCCTTCTCCAGAATGAGAAATGTTTTCATTCTTCCAAATAGCTTTACTTACTAGATGATTTCAAAAAGTGCGAATTATTTAGGCTCTTCTAAGATTTTGTTGACAGTAAACTTATTTGCCACAAGGTGAAATGACTGGGTAACTATGGATAATACTGGAGTGAACAGATTCAGATTAAAAATTCAATTAAGTATGTTTTTTGACCGTATTCAGGAACCCACGTAATCGAGCAGAAGCAATTGAGTATGCATTTGGACAAGAGAATTTTGGCTAAAAATTTGTACATTTCATAACCTCAGTTTTCTTTTGCTTTGCCTTAAAGTGACGACATGCAATCTGAGTAGCTTATTTTAATTTGATTCATGGTTGACTGCGAAGGACTTTTAATTTAGCATTGAGGTGGGAGCGACAAAATTTATGATTGGCACGCCAATCCATCCTACGATATTCATTGGCGGATATATTCTGCGAAAGATTAGGCATAGGTATATGAAAGAAGTAAGTATATCTAGTTTACTTTCTGGAAATAAAAACCTTAAAATTTCCCTCTCTAACAAGTTAAAGACTTAGTACCGAAAAATATATATTTCGTTATAACTGGGTTTAAGAGAATTATTAACCACTTAATCACAGTGATCTTATTTTTCAGCAAATTGCGATAGAAGAGTCAATGACCGAAGCCGGACTGGTATCATGATAAATGTGTTCACATCGTTAGGGATAGATAGATGCTAATACAACGAGAACAACGATAACGCTAACCCAAACTCTTATCTCATTTTGTGTATTATACGAGGCGTTCTAAGTCAAATACGGGGCTTGCATGTATTTTATTATAATCGCAATCTTGAGTTCGTAGCATTAGTTGTTAGATTAAAAGCAACGTATGCTGGTCAAGTCGTTTGGAAGTGTATTGGGACTCGTGACATTCTACGGCCATGAATGAAAATTTCGATGCGATAATACATAAAGCTTGTAAGCGTTTGGAAGTTTCTGCATAAATATTAAGGAAAATGAATATTGAGAATGAATCCAACAACAAAAGACCGTCTCAAATCGGGTGTGTAATCTTGGAGCTTGTGCACTTAATAACACTCATTGCGCATGTATGGATAGGTAACTATCTAATATACATTTTTCGGACGATTTATTTTCAGTCATAGCTCCGTTAGAAATTTGGTTTCAGCTTATGGTTAAATGCCAGCACCTATTCCATTTTCCAAAATTGGCATTTGTTTGATCGCTTATTGATGTTCATGGATCGTCCGTTTGCCGAATGAAGAATCTATCATTTTGATCCATGATGCCAATGCTCCGATGCTAAACTATTAGTTATGGGATAACCATAAACGTCTTGATCACAGAGGAAGTCTGTCATTAGTTTTCGAATTGGCGACGACTACATCATCAAAGCATAGTGGTTTGGGTGACTCGAAGCAAAGTAACGCAACCATTGAAACATTGTCTAAATATGAACTAAAATGCGTGAAATGACTGCGACCTATGGGCCGTTGATTTACCAGACCACTTGAGTCGCTAAGTGCCACGGCGGCGGCCTGACTCCGCGGGAGCCGCGTCCATCGACCGGCCGAGGCCGGCCGAGTAATTGCCGGGCCTGCCCAGAGCACTGCCGCCGGGCGTCTTAATTCTTCCGCTCGGAGAAGTGCGAAGGCAATGCGCGACATAACATATTACCGAAGGTGACGTACATATTTTCTCTTAAAAATTAGCCAAGGAAACATTGTGCACTCACCGTTTCGGGGCGATGCAGGGAAACCGTCTCCAGTCTCCAGGACCCTAATGGGCCGCGCCTGCTTCCTTCGTGACATCTTCTATCGTCTTTCTCCCCCTCTTTATCTTTCGATTCACTCCTCACAACAGAAGAACTGATCGGAAATAGACGGCGTGCCCAATATCTCTCTCTCTCGGCGGAGAATACTTCTTTCTTACCCTCCCCGTCTTTCCTTTCCGAGATGATGAGGCCTTTAGTTGCGAGGGTGAAGATTCGTTCGTCACATGGAGTGGCAGCCTACTTGTAGGGCCGGACAGTATTCTTCCACCTTTCACAATGGTCACTCTTTATCTCTCCCTTCAGAAATGGGTCCTTGTGCTTGTGTGTGTGTTTGTGTGTATCGTTCGGGCCGCCTGAACACTGCACCGTCCCTAATGTCTTGCAGTGTTTCTCCCCAACTATTAATTCATTTTCCGCGTGCTCACCGTATCTCTTGGGACAGGGGGATTATTAAATAATGGATTTCGCACAAGTCCCCACCTCCACTTCAGGGCCGGCGTTTCCTTCGGACCCCCCCCCACCCGCCTCCCTCT
>LYUA01000008.1:358567-368962 GCA_002093875.1 Calopteryx splendens
GTTTGGGCACGCGCCATTAAGGAAGCTTGCCTTAAATATGTAACTTTGAAGGCAAATATTATTTTAGTGAAGGGTAGTAATTCGTATGATTTTGTGTAATTCGGCCAAAATCAGTATTCCTTAACTACTCATTGTTGTCTAGTCTACCATTTTGCCGTGAGATTCGATACAAGAATTAAAGTATTGAATTTATAACTTTCCTGAAGATTAGGTAGGCTTGAAATCTAATCTTTGGGAATTGGATGTTGTCATAATAGGCTATTTAGGTGGCATTTATTAGTTTGCTTGATTCAAAATAATATCTTTCGTGCATAGTGTCGAATGATCGACTAATATATAAGATGGAATTGAATAAGCACTGGTAATGGAATGTAAGAAAAGAAAATACATATGATAAAAAATTCCTTTTAACAAATGCGAATTAAACCAGTGCAATTATAATGCAAAAGGAAATTAGTCTTAATATTTCACTATAACATGGCACTCTTAATGCAACAAATTGTACATTCTTCTCTCGCTTCTCCTTTTAGGGCGTACATTTTTTGTCTGAACGAAGATATTTAATTTCTGAGTCTTGCATCATTGACTAATTACTTTTTTAATTTTTAAGGGTTCCAAAATTTTGAAGATGCCATTACATAAAATTTATAAATAAGTGAATGAAAGACCATGTTTTTAAATAGTTTTCCGCGAAGAGATACGCTTCATCGCTGATTAGGGGCGTTTATGCTGTGCATTTATCATTAAGAAAGAAAATCCGTTATTTCTGAGTTTACTGTAATCGTGGTTGTATCCCACCCTGTCTTAAATATACTGCCTGAGGTGATTCTCGGTGTTGATCTTGAAAACAAAAGACTATAAAAGTGGGAGCGGTGGGATATCTTTTAGAGAGCGTTCGAGAGGCTGGTAAAATGCCTAAGTGTGGTCAGGCATCGGTGCTTCTATGCTCCAAAGGATGCCTGGGTAACCAAGTAGCCATGCGATAAACTCTAGGAACAAGAGGAATACGTTTGGTGAACTTATGGCATTCTATTTGCGCGTGAACGTCGGAGAGGAGCAGTTGGTTGGGGGTGGAATTTTCTGACATGGGAGATTGAGTGGGGTGGCGCTGTTGTCGGAGTCGGTGGCTGGTAGGAGGAATGGGGGGAGCATTCTCTCTCTCTCACTGTCTTCCTTTTCTCCCAACCTCTCTCGCGGACACAATGGAAACGGTGGCAGAAGAATAAGAGGAAAATTCAGAGATGATTTATTGCTGGACCTTTTCGTTTCCGAGACCGTCGTCCGAAGTATTCGGCGGGAGTCACGGTCTACGGGTCTGAAGATTTCATCTTTGGTGGTTATATGTATATGATAGTTTTGCATTTCATAAATATTTTCAAGCTGCGATGTTTAGGAAAATGAGAGGATAGAGAATGAAAACATGACAGAAGCCCACTTTCATATTATAGATTATTTCGCCTATTTTGGTATAGACGAGTTTTATACATTTTTATAATATTTCAGTAAATATCATATTATTGGGAAGATTTTCAAGATTGTTTATAGTAATTTATTTTCCCTTGGTACCTAATTAACTGCGATCATTTCCATATTTTTGTTTAAAAAACTTAAGAATTTGAATGAAAAAATTCGAAATCCACGCCAAACCGATATTTTATATAAGCGGTTGGCAACCTATAACATCAGAATCGGACCCCTTCCTAACGAGCTCATTGCGGCCCGTCGGAATTTGGATGAGCATAGCCTTGGATTCCTACTGAAATACTCTTATCTCAATTATTTCAAATTAATACAGGGATATTTTGTTTGCCAATGTTTCAGGACTTAAATTTCGGTCCATAACAAAGTACCTATACCTTATTTCACCGAACAATGGTTTGCATAATTTTTCTTTGTGAATTAATCTGTTTACCTTGGTGGCTTGTAAGCTATATTTTATTTTAAGGCCTTATTAAATGCCAATGGGGATATTAGTAAATAAAAACCTGCCAATCTATATTTTTCAAGTAAAAATGGTGTAATATAAATACTTGTTTAATTGCTAATGATTGCTTAATTTGAGTAAGAAATATTACTTTTTTTCGATTTTCTAGAGAGATACGAACTTAGTCCTTGCGATATTTTACGTTGCAACTTCAGAACCTATTTTCGTGATTGTTGTTTAGAACGGTTTGTGATGCTTACTGATCATTTTATACACATTTTACACTTGGAAATTTGAACGGCTGAATTGAAAAGTTGCCCCCATCGAGTCCTTTGTTAGGATATCGGATCCTGACCATGTCGATGACCATGTTAAAGAGATGTTGGCATCCTTGTTTTTCCCTTGATTATATTAATCAGCCACACGCTTGGTAGGTTTTTAACTGCAATTCGTCCTTGTATTACAGACATTTGCTGAGGCTTTTACCAGTAAATCTTCCGAAGTGACTTCAACGGGCGAATCATGAGACGCGTTTTCCCATCGGCTCTCCTACGTCGAACAGTATCTCTCTTTCCTTCGGCTGCCTTCCTTCGCCATGGTGGGGCAACGAAAACCATCCATTCCTCCTCCTATGGGCTCCATCTCCCCTACCCGCAAGCACGACCCCATCGAACCGGCGACCGCCTCGTAGTGATTTAGGTGGCGGAGGACGCGGGCGTAGGTGCTCGCGAAAACAAAAGAGATAAGGCCCATTTTCCCTTTGACGCAAGCCGCCCGGCGCGAAGAGATCACGACCGATTCCTTCCATACCCACTGCATCCTCCCACTTCTTCTCTCTTCGTCACCGCCCTCTGCCCTGCTCCTCATTGAAGAATGCCCCCAGTAGGCCTGTGCCGTCCTTCGGTCTGGGCGATTCATAAAGGGCCCCACCAACATCCGTACCGCCACCACCGAGGTCCGTCCAAGCCCATGCCGTGCTCATGGGAGAGCAATGGGAAGGAGAGGGTGAGCAGAAGTGAGAGGGAGCCGGATAGTACGCTTTCCTTCGATCAACACAAGTCACGAAGAGAGCGTTTGAGGCCTTTACTTCCTCTTAACTCGAGGGATGGAGACATCTTCGTCTTCGTTTCCCTTTTCATGCCATGTGCCTCCGAACTTCTCTCTCTCTCTGTTTCTCTCCGACCCCGATTTTTACTCACTCCTCTCGACCCCCTCGGAGGCTGGAAGCGGGAGGTGATGAACTCTTGAACCGACTCGGTGAAAAACATGACGAATGTTTTTGCTTGCTTGTTTGCTTCCATCGTTAGCCAGACAGTCGGATTGACCCACCCCAGCATTCATAAATCCCTTTCCTTCTTCATTCTCCCGAGTCTTCGAGTACTTTTTTCTTCTCAATGCGCGCTATTCTTTTGAAAATAGAATGTATATCAAACACGTGTTCACATGTGACGCCCACTATTTCACAAAGGGACAGGTTAGTGTTTCAGAGAGTTTTAAAAGAACCATCGAAAAAAGTTTTTTTAAAAGCAGTTATGGAAGAGCTCAGAGAAGGACGGCGGTGGGATTAATTTTACATTTTTTTAACGACAGTGAAACGCCGAGAGGAAGTTTTTCTAGTGCATGAATCCAATCTAGCATTAAATAATCGGTGTTAGAATAGCTACGGATAGGAGTGATATTAAAGGTCACTTAAATTAGGCTCATCGGGGCTAAAAGGGATCTAGGTGGGAAGAAATCTATTCCATTAGAAATATTGAGAATGCGGTTATGACCTTAGATGTGAATTTAGAATTTGGTTAAAGATCACTTCTGTTTAGAAAGTGAGTAAGGTATAAATGAAAAAGGATTAGATATTAGTGGGCGATACTCGTTTTTTGTTGGGCCGGAGGGAAACTGCAGTGAAAGGGGAGTGGGAAGAAGAAAGAACATTCGAAACACATGAGAAGCTATATTGTCGTTCATATTGTCATTACGTGCGGCGAGTCTTTGTCGCTTGAAGAAAACGTTTTAACGTGGCATGTCGTTTCCTCCCTCTTCCTCCTTTCTTGGAGGAAGCTTCCTTCCACTCTTCTCCATTCTGTTGTTTTCCCTAATTTATCTTTTGGGGGACACGAAGGAGAAGAATGGCCTTCTCCTCTTTTGGCATCGGACGTAACGATATGCGCGTGTGTAAGACAGTGTAAGAGGAAGTTTCATGAACGTTTGGTTTCTTTGGAACGTTTTATTATTAATTACTTGGTTGAATGAGAAGCTGGATGTATTCGAAGCCGTTTGTCTGTGTTCTTTTCTTTGGTGAAGAACGTTTTTATTGCTATCAAGCGAAACATAAGAGAGCCCCCATGTCTTTCCATGTCATGTCAGGACATGTTTATCGCACCCTTATGTCTTATTCAATTTCTTGCAACTTTAATGTAGATTTAAGACGGGGTGAAATGCTGTAAAATCTTCCAAAGCCTTTAGTACTTCCACCAAATGCCAGCGTTGTCTTTATGAAGGTATTGCAAATATATGCAAGAAAATTCCGAGTTCCTGTCTACGTTAATCTATTTTAAGATTTATTGAATGTAATTTTGACTTTTTGGCTGATCATAATGTTTTATGCGGGAGGTACATAAACTGCTACCAATATTAATGTATTAGTTTAACTATTAATCCATGCATTTAAAAATATAGGGTTTTTCATGTATTGATTCACATTTAAAATTTTCAATGGCTATGGAATGGACAGTTATGTTTTTCTTATGGCATGCATTACTATATTCTATAATCCAATTTTATTTTTTGGTAATAGATAATTCCTCATTGATTTTGGTTGGTTTTCTTAATGGTAGCTCTCTCTTCTGTACCTAGTAAGTATTGTATAATTCCTTTGATTTTGTAAAGTTTAAAACAAGTTATGATATGCACGATTTTTTCAGATATAACTTAATAAGCATTTTAAAAATATTGTCTTCCTTATGAAATGTTAAACATTTAACTGTCGTTCGCTTACCTTGAGGCATTATTTAAATACGATCTGTTGTTGCTAACTTTGTTTTTTTCCAACAAGACAACGGTATTCTTGGTTCTTCTAATTGGCCAAGAAGTTAACGATTTGACTACGTAAAGGGATTTCTGATTTATTTTAGAAATGAGGGTGACTATATCTTTCAGTCTTATCCGCCAACATTCAGCAAAAAGTCAGCAATTACACACACACCGATCACAAATCACCGATAATACATTCCGTTGGTGGAAAATCTGAATTCGATCAGCTGACGCATTATAAGGATAATTATAAGGCATACGTGTGCCTCGTACGTCTTCGTTGGCTTGTTACAACAAGGCTCCCTGAATTCACCAGGCACAGATAGTAAGCATTCAGAAGACTGCCATGTATGGTTATGCTATTTGATATATTACAAAACGTGCAGTGAAGAGAAACAGGTTTTCCATTATCCGATCAATTGAACAAACGTCCTACTTATTGAACGGGCAGCTAAGCTTATCAATATGCAATAGGCGAGATATATTACTTCCCATTCGAGCACAACTCCCAGTGCTTTGAGTGGAACGATAACGGAACAAAAACGCTCCATTTTCTGAGCGAAAAGAGATTTGAAAATGTGTGGCTAAGAGATATTTTAAGAAGAGTTATATTTAAAAATTTAAAAAATAAATGTTTTCGTTTCATTTGGTTAACAAAAATGTTGGTTATGCTTTATAGAATAATTGCCGAAATTATGAATGATCTGACGTCTTTATTTTGGGATTTATACTCTTGTGATTAAATGCCACTATATTGCTATTCTATGGATTAGAATTAGTTGGCAGTTTAAGTTTTAAACAGTCTTTATGCAACTTTATGTACTCTTATGCAACTCTATGTACACTTTTATCCTCCGATTGTCGGTATAATTAATGAGAAGCATTGCCTCAGGATTAAGAAATTCATTGTTATTCATTATCATTCCTGTGTTGGCTTTTATAAGTGATCACAAGGAGAAGCGTTGGACTTACTATGCCTCAAAGTAAGTCCAACGCTTGATCCTTTTTGAAATCGACGTTAGACACGAGTAGCGATTCTTACTTTTGATGCGAAAGGAAATGTACTTTCACTTCCGCGTTTGAATATGTGGGCCATTCCATCTTCACCCCTCTCCACTATGTGTTTTCCTTCTCCTATATTCAAGTGATGTGACATCAAAAGCTATCCGATGGAATAAAAACCTCGTACTAGCGCACGTGTTCATCTTATTTATTGTCTGCACCTGGAAGCCTGCCGTCGTTTTCAAAATTGGAGAGAAGACCACAGAAATATTACAGCTGAATAAGTATAGCGTTGAATAGTTAGGAGGAGAAAATGAAACCTCGTTTCTCATTCAAGATTGTAAAAGAAAATTAATGATCAGAAAAGAACGCATGAAGATGACATCCTTCATAGGACACATCACGGAGGCCACAGGAAAGATGATTAAAGGTAAGTAGATATTTAGGTCATCTGTTCAAATTCACATTTAGGCATGATAACTATCCTATAATATTTTAAATACCTCTGGTTTATAGCCGAAGATCTATTTCATTGAGTGTAAAGTTGTCATGAATTTAAGAAGGAATGCAATACTCGAGCCTCGAAAGTCATGGACGACTAAGGAACAAATAGGCATGGATGAAGTCCGTTGAAGTTATTACTTGTGAAAACAAGGGTGAAGTGTATCAATTACTTTGCTGCGTCACTTTGAACAAAACATCTTAAAATATACCGTTTAAATATTGCCTTAATTTTCTTTAGGAACAAGTGGGAAGGGTAAATGCAAAGACAGAGTGAGAAATAACGGATGTACATTTGGCGAAAAACAGAGTAAGCGCAAGAAAGTGGGGAATCGGAGAGGGGAAGGAAGAGGAACAATAAAAGAATGGTAGTTGGGGGAAATAAAAGGGGGAAATAAAAAAGGATTCCCTCTCCGCCAAACCCCTATCCGTCCTCACCCGACGACCTCTTCCCCCTCCCGCTTCAATAGATGAGGGTAACTTTTATGTCTCGGGACGCCGTTTGGCGGGTAAACAAACGGCTTGAGCGTATTTTGAAACTCAAACTGCCCTTGCATAATTGGGCTATTCATAAGCACTGGTTGACGTTAGCTACGGGTGCGGGAAATGGATGACTCGCCCCGTGGATATGTCCTACTCGCAAGTCGACGAGAATGGTAGCCCTTTCCCTTCTCCCGCCTCACCCGCGCAGCTCTTCCCCCTCCACCAACCCTATCCCTCCCCGCCTTCCCTCCCTCGACGCTACTCGTACTCTTCCCTCCTTCCCCTCACCACTTCGCCTCCTCTTCTCCCCATCCTCCTCTCCCCCTTCGTTACCCGGCTGTTTTCTATCTGAACAATCTACGGAGTGGGGTCGATTAGAGGGGCGAGCTCGTGACGACATTCGAGGTGTTGCTCAGAATGTAACGTTAACAGTTGAAATATTCTAGCAAAATGATCGCGATAAATATTCGAGGGTGAATTTTTCCATGAGATCTCTGTTGTAAAATGCTATTTTTCATACTCTTACTACGCTAGAGCTGTAGTTTTACACCTTACTTCGTGTTTTTGTGAAGGTGAGAAACAAGGGAGGGAATGAACATGTTATCGTAATTTCTCAATGTAGTTGACAGGGGTAACCCAATTGCAACCCTGCTCCTGTCCAATGTTTGATGAACTTAAACTTTTTTGAAATTTTTAAGACGTTTTTGGTACAAATCGATGTTTCACTGGTTTTATAGATTCGCACGTTGATTCCAAATATATGTTCAAGTAAAATATGATTAACTAATACTGTTGCATGCATTGTTGCATCCACCACTCAACGAACATAAAGTAATAGAAAAATAGGCTCAAGCCAATGGTGCCTAAGCTATGTTGCATTTCACTAATTATATTCTTATTGTGGCATTTAAAAACCGAACCGTAATGGTCTTACATCACTCCTCCAGGATGGATATCGTAGTTGTAAAAGGACAAAAAATATGGAGCGGTGAAGCCTTTTGAGCCTTCGTGAACCATTTAAAACTGATATTGTTTTGTGCACGCTTTGATCAGCTACAGTTTTTTTGTGAGCTACAAAGTGAGTAATCTTCCGGAGCAAAGCTGAAAATTGAAGTTTTAATAGGAATTGCAAAACATAATCTAGAATGTATTTGAAGGTTTAGAACAATATTAAGTCTTTCTTAAAATTTTTGATTTTCGCAAATGTCTATGGTCGCGTATAAAGACAACATAAGGGGCTTATACTATTGGCAGAATCGCAAATGCTACAAAAAACGCCTCGCTGACAATTAAAAATTTTATGATACATTTATATTTAAATTTGTTTTTAATTGTTGACTACTTTTATTTTTGGATGTTTTTGAACATATTTGGAGGATATTCGTTTCGTTTGGGCATGTTGACTCCTTAGCGAGATATTAAATGTTTTAGATGGTGAAAAATCGTAGTCGACATAGTCACCATTAAAGCGGTTTTCAAGATTTTTCGATGATTCTTTTGTTAGCACATAGGCATATTCCTAACTTTTCACTGTTTTACTTGACGGAAGCGCGGAGAACAGTGACAAACGCAGGTAGCATGTAAGTCTGAAACTGCGGGCGCCTAGGCGACCTCACTATGTACAAGGTGATACCCAAACTTTCCGAGAATTAGAATATTACGCCCAAACCAGTGGCAGTACGAACGTTTGCACACCAGATGCCTCTTGGTGTGTATTTCAGATGCCAGTCTTCCTAGCGGCATCTTCACGAGGGCCCGTGTTTTTGTTTTTCTTTCTTCGTTAGTCCGACCCCACAACAGACTTTATGGATTGCCGGCTTTTGGCTCTCATTGATCTCTTCACACACTTTCGCGATCGTTTTTGGAGCTGTGCATGATGACGGTCGACCCTAATGTTAGTTATCTTCCACTTACTCCCAGCCATCTTTGAAGCGCTTTCACCACTCAATGATTTTGTTTGTCTTAGAGCTTGCTCACTAAAAGCCTTATTAAGCATTCGGTGGGTTTCAGCTGCAGTTTTCTTGAGCTTAAAACAATACTCAATGCAGATTATCTTAATCAGCCATGTCGGAATTCTCTGGTAGAGAAGAACACGGTGTAACGAAAACAATAAAAACTACGAAGCAAGTGCACAAAGATTCCGCTTGGCGGACTGGCAGGTGAAATACATACCAAGTGGCATCGAGTGGCTGAAATTTGTACTACTACTACTGGTTTTTATGGAATATTCACATTCTCAGTAATTTTTGGTAGCTCTTCTCGTACCGAAGTGCAGGACGCTTCACGTGAAAAAAATTTCGAGGAGACCCTGAATCGATAATAATTCGACGATATTTTTCGATTCCACGAAAATTATCGTCGAACGATATCCACGATAATTCAAGTTATATAGAAAGTTCATTATTGACCCTTGATATATTGGTCTACTAAAATTATCAATATCGGCCTTTCGGATGGAAAAATATATCGACATGGTTGCATGGCACAGCGGTAACTGCATGGTTGCTTATGTCCTGGCTTTAGTTTATAATTGCTTCATTTTGAGTTTCAAACCCGTAACATCAGCTCATGCATTATCAGTTTCATTTAATTAAGAAGGTCTTCTTTATTCATTTAATAAGTATTTTCGACATATTTTCAGATGATTTATCCCTTGATACTTCCTTCATCGTCATCATCTCTAGGATATGTTCGAAGCTCCCCACTCGACTATCTCCTCTGCTATCTTATTCGTATTCCCTGATTTGAATATATCACCTGTTTGTAATACGAGAAGATGCTTGTATTTATCGAATTCAGAATCATTCTCCCTAGTTCTATCCGTTAAATGTTCTCACCCTATTTGGCGAGAGCATTTTTTATTTCTTCTTCCCAAAGCTATAGTGCTTCAAATTATCCATAAGTACATGTCTTCACATTTCAGGGTTTATTACTGTCTTCCTTCGCCGCTCATCCATCGTGTAACGTTGTATTTTGGTATTAGGTCTGTCCATTTGGTTTTCATCATTCTCTTGCAACACCAAATTACCATTGCTTCGAATGTTCTTTTCTCCTCTGCTAACAGTGTCCATGTCTCGCATTCATAGAGACATATACTCCTGCCTTGGCGAAGGATTTATTCATTTTGAATATCACCTATGATCCGTGCTCTTCGCAATTTTTTGTCCTCAATGGTAAAATTTTGGGCTTGTACCTATTCTACTAAACTACTGGCGTTCTATTTAAATATTCCATTGATAGTGATCCTGCATCCTAAGTTATAGCCCTTCCGCTTCTAGGTTTTTTACTTCCCAGTTATCATTTGTTTTTATTTCTGCCGTCGACTAATTATTGGTTTATCTCCGATTTTTTAGCTTCAATTTATATGCTTTTATTACTAACTGTAAATAAAAAGCGCATTTTGAAATGAACGTCGAAACCCGGGTCGTGTGCTAAATAAAGTTTTGTGTGGAAATACA
>LYUA01000008.1:380626-406380 GCA_002093875.1 Calopteryx splendens
TTTTCTCTCTTCCCCTTACCCCACCACAATTCTCGTCCACCTCTAATTGCTCTCTTACTCTAAACGGAGCAAATGAACTCAGCAATCAAGTCGGTCGAAACTCTCACACCGTGGCTTTCCTCTGTTTGTCCTCCACACTTTTCCAGCTTGCTTGACTCTTCATACCACGGTCCCGTATGAATTCCTTTCGACCCAAAAGAAGACCCGATGTGTGCCTCTTCACCTCTTTTACTTCCTTCCTCCCGTATTTTTCGTTGCCTTGCCAACTGCTTTCCGGTAAGTCTATAAGGCTACCTTGGCCAAAGTGGGGGAGAATCACCTGTTCCGTGTGTGTCAATGCCGTCTACGAGTCTTTCTTTTTGCGCCCTCACCCTGGTCCTTGGGCATACTCAGCGGGGGTACTGAGTTCGACCGACTGTTTCTGTGTAGTAGGTATGCTATTCTTCTCTGCTCGTCACATTTCCGCTGACGGAAAAGCTGGTGGTCTCTCTTTCCTCTGGGTGAATATTCGAATAAACACATCTGTGATGCTTGAATAAGCCTCGAGTGCGTTGTGAAATTATTTCTTGCGATGATTACATCGCCTATGGCACAA
The DNA here is from genome assembly GCA_002093875.1 of Calopteryx splendens. Taxonomy (NCBI): domain Eukaryota; kingdom Metazoa; phylum Arthropoda; class Insecta; order Odonata; family Calopterygidae; genus Calopteryx; species Calopteryx splendens. The sequence continues at coordinate 381,222 of LYUA01000008.1, forward strand.
TCTCATGGGCATACACCAGGACGAACTTGTGCATCATATTATATCTGTGTATTGGATGGAGCTTAGTATCAATTACAAAATAATGCAAAACATGCAGCAAGCCACGTCAAGAGACTTTTGGCTTACCCGCTTTTTCGATTGATTTTCCAAGATCAACTACATTTCTGGAGATTTGAATTTCAAAATATTTGGATGAGTGTCAATAAATCTCGCTGCTTTAATGTTTTTCCGGAGTTTTTCTAAAACTAAAGTGCTACAGAGGATTTTTATGTAAATGTGGTCCTCGTCTGGGTGACCATTGACACTCGTTAATTCATCTTCTGTAAGAATTCATTCCTCCTAATTACTTAGTCTGGTATGAAAAAGAATCGAATTATTTGAGAGTTAATAAATTTCTTATGTTCTTAATAAAGTAAACTTATGAATCTATTCACTCGATACTATTTGAGGGAGAGAATTCCGTTGGTGACAAACTGGATGGTCACTACACATTTCTCATTCCTGGCGTTTCCGCGGCAGGCAAATGCGTATACGTGTCTCATTGCACGCGTTAAATTTTTTGATTAGCATTTTGATTTGGTTGCACTCGAAGTAGTAGCATGCGTGCTTATGAATAAAGAAAGAAGGGTATTTAGAAATTCCTCAGCCCGCGGTTAGAATTCTCAAAACGGCGACGGGGACAGGCTGACTGCGACGGGCGGGAATGGAACCGGTCCATTGCTTTGGGCCTTGACCCTATCCCCTCGATTTTCTCACGTCTTGCGCCTCTATCGCCTCCCTCTCCATATGCCTTTTCTTCTCGCCTTCGTCCACGTTCATTCCTTTCGCTCTCTTCAGAAATCCATTCATTCAGAGGAATAAGATGCGGCGCTCTGGCTATGGTGGGGGGAAAATACACAATTTTGAGGAAACCTATGCGCATATGCTTCGGACGCCCGTGCATTCATAAAACTGAATGGAGTATTAATGCAGGACGCTTGGGGAGTTACACTCCCTCTCAATCCGGGCATACTTTTGCGTTTGGAATTTTATGTTTTCGTGTTTCCTTTCCTGGAAGATAAGGTATTGGATTATTTGAATTGTTGATCACAACGATTTGTTTATTCTTGTTTTCCTCTTGCAATTACCATTTGTTTTGGATTCATTCAACAAATACCTCTTGGCGAAGAGCCCGGTTATGATTGTTATTTTCTTTTTATGCTTTTAAATGGTTCATCGTGCTCACCATACGTTTCCTCAGTGTGTTAACTTTGTTTCATGAACTGTGAGACTATCCTCGGATTCTCATTGATGTGACGTATATTTTTCGTACATTTTATCTTGGTAATCAGCCAGTCGTGTTATACCTTTTAGTATGTACAACGCATGTTGCGGGTTCAAATCCCGCTTAAGATATGAATGATGCAATTGAAATTAGATGACACGGTGACCCCTCGATTATAGAGTGCGACGGCCTGATTTCTCTTCACCTGATTTCCAATTACATCAAACGCTGCTGTTCATTCCTATATGTACATGAGAGCTCATCGCAGTCTCGGAGGAAACAAAGTGAGTCTGAAAATTTAGAAGCAATGCCTGTCTTTTCGACCAATATATTACTAAGTTAAGAGGATTTTATGCTAATCATTAAGAAATAGAATGAACATTGAATACATCCGTATACATTTATGAAACACTAAAAGTGTATGAAAGATGTAGAACATGTTTTTCTCATCTTTTGTGAAGCTTTGTGAGAAAAAAGTGTTTTTGATTCTGGCACTTTAAAACGGTGCATTAATGCATTTACATCCTTGATCATAAAATAAACTGATAAATTACTTATGGTGATTAAAGGACGCAAGTAATATTTTATGTATTGTTAAAAGATTGATCAGTTTTTGAAGAAATCAAGCAGGAGTGTATTAATAAATTCTGAAATGGACGGCTTGAATATGCACGCCTATGCATCACCGCGTTTTACTTTACTTTGCTAGAATGGTTTGCTACTTATGGAATAAATGCAGCCTCCTGCTGTGATTTATCATGATTACTCATTGCACCTAATGAATTCAAGTAAAATGATATCATTCCAAAATCACATTTTTATTCCAGACCGCCTGCGTTAACTTTGCGCTCACTACTCTTTAGTCTATTAAAAAGCTGAAACTATTTCTGGGATAAGGCATTTTTACGGAGTCTCGAAAACAATGAGAGTGAAATGAGCCAAAAAACTAAGCTTTTAGCATGCCCGTAATAAGGTACCAATTATATTTTTCATAAACTAGCACCTTGGGAGTTCCTCACTATATCCCAACAAAAAATGAATAAGTGTGTTCTTGAGCGTAAATGATAACGATGTAGTTCCTATATCGCTGAAAAATGCTTTCTGCTTATTCCCTCGCCGATAGGTTGGCTGGAAGTCGGCGGCACCATATATCCGTTCGGCGTTCGGCTAAACTTGTCAAACCGGTCTGTGTCGTTGTTCGAGGAAAATATTTTAAAAAGGAAAAATTCTGCTATTTATGCCATAAATATGAGAGCACCTTATAGTCACCTCTTACTTCGATTTCAGAGGTAACCAACTGAAGCGTTCTCTCAAGCAAGTTTGCCACCACGTATCACGCGCGTTTTCGGTCTTTGTGCATTTGGTCTTTTCTTGTCGCCAGCTAATTATACTGAATTTGAACGTAGCTTTGTCCTCTCATGAAATTAATTGTGTAGAAATCCCTTCACTATTAAACCGTTTTTACATTCTCATTTCCCACAGTTGAGATGACCTATATTCGCGGGATGGGGAACTCATATAGTAAACGGATTTGTATTTCTAAAACTTCTACATTGTGCGATTAATCCATGCTTAACCTTTGAACAAAATGCCCATTGAGGCATACAGACGAGCATACAATGTATTCTGTTCGCCAGTCGCTTTTAGAAGCTCAAATAAAAGCTCGCGCATAAACTAAGCGAACGTCTCACAAAATGACAGATCAAAAAAAATCTCCGGAAGTTGGAACAAAAGGAGAGATCATTTGTCTGGAGAACAATGCTTCTGAAACTATCGTTGGCGCCTCATTTCTGACGCAAGTGGAACCATTTAATGGAATCGCTGTTTTGTAAAATAGGAACCGGAAGTATAAACTCCCTTCGACCAATCCCATTATAATTGGAAGAGACTTACAAATCCACACCCAGTGCTAACTTCTAAACACTGGCGATCGTATAACATCTCAGCTCAGCAGGAATAAAAAGGAAATGGAAAAACTACGATATAAAATATAAATACCAGCCAGCTTGCCACGAATATCCCTTGACGTGAGAGAGGAGCTGACTGCCGAACCCGCGAGAGATCCCAAGGCGTCAATGCTGGGGAGTCTAGCCATTTTCTTTTCGATTATATATATATTTTTTTTCGTAGCGTCGGGGGAGATATCCCCAATTTTCCCGCCTCATTCTCACACCTTCACCCCCGCGCGCGTGGAAGAAATCCAAGGAGAGGAAGATATGGAGCACCAAACCCAGCAGCACGCGTCATCTTCATACGAATTGAGGTGGCCGGCGCCATGGGGGAAGGTGCCCGCGGCCATGGGGCGCCTCCGAACGTAAACAAACGGTGTGGAAGGGGTGTCGAGGGGGAAGGCGTTGGGGAAATGGGGAAATGTAACTCTTGCTAGTCATAAGATGGAAGGGAGAATTGGGGAGTGGGGAGTTGAGAGCGAGATGGCGGTTAAAGATGCTCTCGGGGGCAAGCGGGCATGGTGTGGGGTGGATTCACGATCTTCCTTCGGAGTTGAAGGTTTTTCTTTTCTTGTTTTAAAAAAGATTTATGGCGCGACTCGTGCCACCAACACCTCTTTTAACAACCAAATGTCTCCTCACTCATCCTTTTCAACGCCCTTAAAAACACACGCACACAAGAAGTCTTATTATTTTTTTCCTCCTCCCCTCCTCTCTCCCTATTTACGAATAAAATGTGTTGAGTGGAACCTGACGTTTTTCCTGGCTTGACGATCAACGTTCTGGGAAAACTCCGTGGGAAAACGTTTTGGGTGGGAGGGTTATAGGGAGGATGGAACGGAATAGGGAGTGGGGGATGGAGAATACGGTACTGAATTGTGGAGTGAGGGCATAAGTTTTGTGGAAATGGAATGAAGGACGCATCCGGTCTCAGCCTAGCACACACACACACACTCTCACACTATCACACATTTGGAGTAACCTGATATGAACATAAGAGCTCACTCACACGATGACTTACCGACCGTTGGGGACGCTCTCGTCCCCTACCTCTCTCCCCTTATTCCACCCCTACTCTTTCCTCCTTCTCCCTTTCTTTTACTAATCCCTTTTCTCTTTCTTTTCACATCTTATTTAACCGATGAAGGGGATGACTGCGAGTATGGGAAGCAGGAAGTAAACGCATGAAGAAGCATTTGTCTCGTGTAGCCAAACAAATGCAATGTTTCACAAGGAATATTTTATTACGGTTTTAGGTTTAAAATTAGGGTCTTCATTTCGATGTAAATATTACTACACTCGGTTACGTAATAAGTACATGTTAATATAGACCATAATTAATAAATGTTATATCCTCTGATAAAATACTTATTTTTTTATTATGCTTCAATTACAATATAACACGGCAGAATCACCAACGGAAGCAGTTTGAACCATATTTTACTACTTCGTGAAAATATTTCATTCTTCTTGGGAGGTTTTTAGTAACATATTCTGGAGAAAATAATTTACATACCTGTTCATGCCACACGTTATCTTTATTTTAGAATGAAAACCACCGTGACATAATGTTGTCTATCCGTGACAGGTTTTTCAAGCACTCAATATAAAATGTGGATGAAAATAATTCAACCTGCATCTAAAAATACGAAAAATTTCAGTCGAACTCTTCCGTCAATTAAGATCATAAATTTACTCATACACCTTTATACTCTACTGCTGAGTTAGAACAAAATGTTTAGTTTCATGTAAATTAAAGGCAGCACATTTAGTTAGTGGATTTTATCTGGAAGACGTTTGAAATGATGCGATATGCGAGATTCATAATTGGCGAGAGAAAATATTCAGGTCCTATTTATTGTACGCTCAGTCGCCACTCACTCCCCGTTGCCACCCGTCCGCGTGGCAAATGCCCTGTGCCGGCTGACTCCACTCGCTTGGATACCTTGGACTCAGTTTCGTCTGCGGCCTCGCCTTTTTCATTTCCTCGTTTCATAAAAAGGTTTCACCTCATGGCCGGGAAATCAGGAGAGCAGGAGGCTTACCGTCGCCTTCTTTCTCCCCCTTGGCCGTCTCACACTCTTCCATGAAATAACCCCCTTAAATTCATGACACCCTCTCATAAAGGGTTGCGTGCATTATTGACGGATGAGGTAGTGAAGCCTCATGTTTGGTATGCGTGCGCGGTCTTATTAAATATTCATTGTTCTGGAAAGACTGCCGTGGAAATCCTATGGCTTTTCCCTTTTCCTTCACGTGTGCTGGTACGATCGAAACTGGAAAAGCGCCACTGCCGTGCTACGTGGGGTAAAGAGTGGAACGGTCGACGATCCGTGATGAATTTACATTAGGGTACTATAACTCAGAGTAAAAATTATAATTTTGGGGAAGGAAATAGTTTGAACGAAATTTCGATGCTACATTGATTCTTAAGTAATCCGGTTTCATTCAGACACACTTCAGTACCTATTGGAATTTAAAAATCTCCTTTTCTATAGACAAAATGTATTCATAATTTTATTATGGATCACCAAATATAGTTGCATTTCCAGTAACTTTTGTAAAAGGAAAGCTGCAGTTGAAATATTTCCGTATTCCAAGTGAAGAAACCAGAAGTCCTACTCTTTTCATTGAGTTGGTGGGAGGCTGTTGGGCTCTAACTGAAGTGATTCATCTGCATATAAATAACATCTCGCAAGCCACCGCAAGGACGTGTGGCAGGGGGTGTTGGGACACCAGCCGTGGTTAAAAGGAAAGGAAGAGATTGATGAGATGGCTTTAATCGGAAACTGAAAACGAGTTTTTACTACCTCCTCGAAGCGGTAGAAACCAAACGCCTGTTGTTTGGGTGTACTCTATCTATTTGCATTGTTTTACTGAGCACCAATGACCCCTTGAATGAAATGATAAGATTTGGAGGAAAAAGGGTCCACGATGAGATGACGCATAATACTTTGGCTGATGAAACCTATCTCCTACTGAAAAAATAATCCCCCTTCGTTAGAATTGGAGACCATCGCTTGTTTATTTATTCTGATCCGTTTAACAGTTTAAGGAAAACTGTGAAATGGGTGTGTTTGATTTGATTCTTGTTTTTTGCCTTTTGTTTTTGTATTGATAGGGATTTCTGGAACTGGCTTGTTTAAGGTTACATTTTTTCTCGAAATGTGAGCTAGTTTCATGATCCTGGAAGTAGCTTATTTTGGAATCGGATTGGGGAAGGGTTCTGCTAAGCTTTCAGTGCTGGCAATGCGGGTGACTTATCGATAGTTTTATCACGGTTGTGAAATAGTATTGTGGAAGGGACTTTATGCATCTTCAGAATATAATTACTAGTTCAATAAATAATTAGGATAAATGATTATTCCAATTTTTACTCACAATTTACAGCGATGGAGAAGACGGGAGAACTCACTGACTTATTAATATTATTGCAAAGGAAATGTCTTCGCTTAGTCACTTCGCAAGTGATTTTTATTTTAAATTTCATATTTTAAAAAGACAGCCTATAAGTTTTTAATTCCGCTGATAGTTATGCAATGCAATTTTGTAACTTAAGGCAAATTTATCAGTAGAATATTTACCGAGCTATCATGATGAATGAGATATTTTATATTTTCAAATAATGGTAAGTTTTCATTTACCTTATTTATTTATTTTGAAGCTCCTCGTAAACTTTTTATGTTGACTTATTTAGTCTCTTGTATCTCTTACACGCATTCAAACTTGGAGAAAGCTGCAAATCGGCTAACACTCGGCGATATGTCGTGACCTGCACATTCAGTACGTATTACCAAAGAGCCAAATGACAAGTAGGTCGTGAGGCTTGAAGACAATGATCTGCATATTCTCGTACTAATGTTTTTAGACTTGGTTTTTGAAGTCATTCGAGCGTTTTATCTAAGAATTAGTCTTCATATGGGCAAAGGTTGATCGAATAAAACATAGAAAATCACGATTAAAAGCTGTCAACACATTTACATGCAGTCACCTTGCCGATCACTTTTACTAAAAAGCATGAGACCACACCAAGCTAACATTCTTAGGTCTCGCGGTTGGTCTGCTGGCCATTTGGTCATTAAACCAGTCTATCGTTATAACTACATTCATAGAAGGATTTGCCAATAGGAAAGTTAACAAAACGAGTGACTGCTGTAAATGTGTCTTTTAAAGTTGATTAACTGCACTTTTTTATGAGAATTCTTAAACATTTTCTGCGATACATAATTATTGCTTCACATCATCAGTTAATTATCATTGCATAGCACACCTATATTGGAGTAATGAATAAAGTAAGGATAATTTAGTGAAGGTTCAATAGGCTTAACTGAATAATTCTTAAATTTTCACACTAGACATTTAAAATCTTCGATGCGGCACGAAGTTAAACCAATGTGGAATTCACAGTTGATATAAGGTCTGACCCATGAATTACGTGCCTTTTCACTCTGCGTGTTTAATATTTCCCCTCTTTGCCCTTTATAAAGCGGAATATTATTTTAATTTATTGCAGAAGAGGTGGAACAGTTAGCTCACGTTTGGTGAACGTAAATTTTTGCTTTGTCACTTAATGCACTCACCTTGATTTCTTCTGGATTTGCACCTGCGTGGCGATTAGGTTAGCTGATAAAATCGTTTTATAGACTCCATTTAGGAGCATAAATTTTCTTTTTAAATTCTGTAATTTCTACCTTACAAAAGCTTTTAAGATTTGACGTGGATGCAAAAAGTGGCTATGTGCACCCTTATGTCTTTTCTGCTTTAACATACATAACTACGACATTGCTGTTTGTATCAATGTTTTTGTTGAAATTGAAATCTTAGACTTTTCTCACCGAATGTCCCTTAATATGAAATTTTAGCCGATCTAAAGACTTTTGAAGAATATGGAAGGACACAACAACAGTAAATTCTAGTTAGCAGGAAAGAGATTTAAGCTGCTACATCGTACGATGCTTTTTACGCCTGCTTATAGTAACCAATTGCTCATACTTGGATACAAAAATCATTCTGAAAAATGGAAAAAAATGGATAAGGTGCATGGGAAGAATTACAGAAATCCAAACACAATGCATGAAACGCACATTAATAAATTATTGAATGACAGCGAAGGCATGTGAATAGAAGGAAAGTCAGCGCACGAGTGAGTCGTACACACTGCACACTTGAGAGTAGGAGCTCCATTAAACCAATTCTAGAATTGTTTACCATTGTGAATTATGATAATGGTTACATAAAGGCGTCACAATTTCTTAATTGATTTGCTATAACTACAAAGAATAGTTTCTATTACTTGTCTAATAAGAAAGCATAAAGTCTATCGTTAGCTCTTTTTGATGAATTATATTCTAACAGTTGTGTTAAAATAATGGGTCGACAATATTTGTTCCTGGTAGCCTCTTATGAGAGGCGTGGTTGTGCGGTTTTATTACTGTGTTTGGTAGCTTCTAACAGCTTTATTTATTACACTAGTAATTAAAAATAATCATATTAGTGAATCAAATTCTTGTTAGAAATTGAAATGCAAATCATTAAAAAGTTGTCTATTTTTAGCGACAGTGATGACTTTTATTCCTTGTTATTCTGATGACGAAAACGTTATGTTAAATAAGATTTAGTTACGGATAAATAGTGTGTGATATCTTTATCGATATTTGTTAAAAGACCAACGAATTAGTGAGCGTGGATAGTAGTCTTATCGTTATATCCTTATATCAAGCTAAATGTACCGAATTGTATTAAGTATTATCTTTAATCTATAATTTTAAATATTTAATAGAACCTTTTTCTTTAATTATGGTTTGGTTACATTTTTAAAAATTACATACATAGGTATGCTGTATAATTTAATTTATTGCATAGGATTTTATTTGTGGATATTTCGGATGAAATTTATCAGTTTACCTTTTCTCGAGTTCTGGCTTTTCGTTGTAGTACCAATTATTGACGAAAAAGGGCAAACTTATATTCTCTACCTAGCTAGAGTTAACTCTTCCTAAGTTATCTTCTATATAAATTGTATGGATGTTATGTACATAAGACGAGGGAGGAAGAGAGCACCATGTGGTTCGTGGTAGTAAGGGAAGAAGGAAAAAAAAACAATTGCCCGCCGAGCACAATAACACACGTGGAGCGCGAGGAGTCATGAGGAGGAGAACGGCAGGAACTCATTGACAGATATATTACCATGGCTTCGTCGACAAATCATCGGACAAGTCACCTGCGATTGCCGGCCGCTCTCCCTTTCACCTCAATACCGTGTTCCCCGTTCTCTCTAGCCCCCTCTTCGGAGACAACACCTCTCACCCTCCACCTCTACGTAATTCTACCTCCGCAGCCCTCCTCTTCACTGACGACGATGCCTACCCCCAGCAGCAGTCGAGGCGGCTCCCGTTCAGCACCCATCGACAACTTCGCACCGACTCATTCCTATCTCCTCCTCCTCCCCCGTCACCCTGCCTTCCAATTGCCGCTCACCTATTTGGTCGATACGTTGCGCGTTTAGATCTCTGCTTAAGATGAACACTCGCAGGGAATAGTCTCTAGCTGTTGGCCAAAGGTTTGCATTGCGCTTGCCTTCTAGTTTTAAACATTGATGGGACGTCTGGGAGCTATTGGCTCTCTTTTGCCTCATGAAATTCCTTAATCATGGAATTTACTTCAGAGATGAAGATTTGATGTCTGAGTTCTGGGGATCTTGGTGGAAAGTACTTTTCTATGCAGGTGTGATAAGTGATTTTTTGACTGAAATTGTATTTTCACTGCCACAGTGGGATTTGTTCATGAGGCAATACCAATGTATCGTGAATTCTATCCTAATTGATGATATTCTATCCTAATTGATGACTATATTATTCGATGTTAATTAATCGCGTCATGACACCCCTGTCTAGTACAACATTCAAACTCTGTCCCCAATAAATACCTCCCAGCGAGGCATGGTGTAAACTAGAGAAATTTTTACATTTAATACGGGTTTATTTCAAGATATTTGTTTGGTTGTTAAATTTCAGGTGTTTTGGACACTATTCTGTCTAAAGCTCTCCGAAGTTTTCGAGACTAAAGATCATTTATACGAATTCTCTCGTTAATGATAGATATATTTGGGTATTGTGCATAATAAGCATTCAACAGGGGATGCTGAGTATGAAAAAAATAACAAATTATGTGAGGTGAATTATGCCAATGATTCCAAGGCTCAATATGTGCGTGATTTACATTAATGAGGTTTAAATATCGTTCTGAACGAAAGAATACTTTGTGAATATATAATATTTTGAAATTAAATGTATGCAGAGGCTATGGATCACAAATAAGTCGCAGTTTCGCACATCGAAACGCTGCGTTTTTTGCCTATGTTATTAGAACCAACGGCTGCGACTCTGGCATTAAAACTTATCAAAACGACGTCGTGAGTGTACCAGAGAGCTATATGTAATAAGGATCGACTATTTTGCTGTATATTTACTTTTATTCGATTTAAAATATCCTTCAGATGCATGATATTCTCTTTAGCAATGGTCTTTAAAGCTTTTTGACTGCCCACACCTATATCAGAAAAAATAAATAGCACACATCCACAGTTTGTTCGTTATCTTCTAGCAATTGGCTATCACCGCGTTACCTTGCATAACTGCTATACTATCTCTATTGGTTTCCTTTGTTTAAGTCTCTTGGTAAGTAAGGAGTGATTCGGAAAGCTACGGAGTGACCACTGGGTAGAGGGATAAAACTTCATTGTTTAACAGATAAGTAGAGGTTAACATCAGAATAAGGGATTGAAATATACCACTAAGCGGTCAAGGATCAAAAGTGGTGGTACTCGTGGAGCGTAGAGGCTTATCAGAAGATAAGATTGTCTAAAAATATGTTATTTGAATACAAGGAATATACCTATGGGAACTGCTGGCCCCTCCGTCGTTAACCCAGAGGAGGAACTAGCAGTCCTGGGGATCGTAGTGCAACAGCCATTAACTAAAGATCAGGCAATCATTAATTTAACGACTGTACTACTGCGAAGTAGACTCGGCGGGTTGAATTTACGCATAGCAGTCCCAGCAAAATAAGCAGATACTAAGACAGCAGGATCTGGAGAAAATGGAGGATTTGTTATGTGGCACCAGTAATGGGACGGGCAAGAAAGATATGGTGATCAAAATATATCAGGCAAAGAAGCCACTACTTCACTAATTGTTAGCATAAGAAAGGTTTGCATAGTCGCCAGAACGGGATTGGAAGTGAGAGAGTACTTCCTTAAAATATATATCTGATAGATATTTTCTCAGATGACGAATACAAAATAACACCTTTAGGGAGGTGAAATTTGGATGCAATCGAAAGGTGGTATAAAATAAAAAATGTTAAGACTGAATGAGGAATGAATAAGTCCTGTGAAGAGATAAAAATATTCATGAATAACATACACCTCCATGGAACGTACTCTTCCGCTCTTAAAAAGGGTACTAGAAGGAATAATGGATAAGAAGTGCAATAGGGAAGACTACAAAATTGAATTCGCTAAGCAGGTAGTGAGAGATATGAATTTAAGAAGTCACGAAGGAATGGAGATACTTGCTTAGAAGAAAACGAAGTTTTTGGCTGTATTTTTAGCAATTATGGAATATATAAGTGGGACTTTAAAAGTCCCATTGCTTTTTTAACATTCCCTTTGGCACTCATTCCCATTAAGCACGTTAAAATGTTTGAAGAATTTAAAAGCGATGAGATTAACTTCGTCTCAGAGTTGATGTCTACAGTCACTCAGTCTAAGAGTCTAAAACTACTTCCTACATGCATATGCATACTCTTTCATTTATTGCCGACCGTGCCGGAAGGGTTAGCCTGGTGGGCAGTGTGCTCACCTGCTAAACCAAAGGTCGCATCTCTGGCATGAATGTTTGTAATGTATCTAATATAAACAGCTAAATGTAAGGAAGGACCTCATGGTCCTAGGTTCGCCACTTATAAAGACGTCATTATTATTATTTTTATTCTGATTACTTCTTCCACGTCCCTTCTACTATTCCATTTTCCGTATTCTCCGCGTTTTATTCCTTCCATTCCTTTGCAAAGAAATTATATGCAACGCTATCTTCCTTTCCATAGTAGTGCAAAAAATATATAAGTATAGCCAGCAACGACGTTAGACGGTCGGCCAAAGAGAGGCTTCCTAGCTCCTTTGCCTCTATTAATTACTGAATTAAACCTCACAGGGAACCTCTCGTGAGTGAATAATTTGCCTGTTATAATTAAGATATAAGTTGCCATTTGTATCTGTAATATGCCATATATGCTGCCAGTTGTGACGCAGATTACTGACACATTAGATGCATTTTAGCATGCTTAATATGTATTCAAATTCAGTTCAGTCAATATAAACACAGACGTGGCCTTATCTAATATTTTTCAACAATACCAATATTAATTTAAGGAATGGCATTATTCCATGTTTTCAATGGGCGAGGAAGTTTAAATGATTCTCCAAGCTCTTTGATGGCAGTGTCGTGAGGAAATTATTAAATAATTCAATAATTCTCTTCACCATCCTCTTAATTCAATTAATCAACCTTAAATTTTAATTTCCGAGTGTTCAGCTCACGCATCAGGTAGATCACGCGCATATCCTTTCCCTTCGCTACTATACCACGAAGTTTTTTTCTACAAATATGACTTTTCTAAAAAATGATAATAATGAAATACATTGAGGAATGGCAAAGTTTGCATCCTTGTTGCATGCATGCATACATGATATTTAATAATTATTGCTAATATATTAACGCATTGGTATCACTTTAATATTTGTATGACGTCTGAAATAAGAATGGGGAATTAAAAATATCACATTCACATAAGTTGTTAAAAGAAATCGGTGATACGAAAAGCGAAAATGAAAGAAATTTGTTCAAATCCAGTTTTGAAATTGTGAAAATTCAACCCTGTGCTTGGCTGCTGGATATGTATAATGACACCTAGTTCCAATCGTTGAATACGATGATCTGGCCAGCCCTGATTTTTGTGACCTCATCTTAATTTTTCGATACTCTGCACTAAATTTTGGCAGCCAATTCTGAATGTTGGAATACTTCTCTAAATTGTTTTGAGTAACCCTGATTTTTTGGATTCTATTGTCCCCTATATCTTAACTTGTGACAACCGGGTAGGAATTTCGGCATAGCATTCTGAATTATGAAATCTGGTCGTGGATTTCGGTAGTCTGCCTTGGGTTCTATCATTCGGTTTTGAATTTTGCCATATCTTTATGAATTGTGGCCACTGGCTCTGATTCGTGCTAGCTGGATATGATTTTAGGTATCAGGTCTTTGTGGGTGGGAAATCGGCCGTAATGTTTTAAACTGCGCCTTAATTGTGTCAGCCAGCCATGGATTGTAACTGCAAATCCAACTTATTATGATGCATCGGAGTTTTTCTTTAATTGTAGTACCCAGTCCTAAGTTTAAGTTTGCGGCCTTATACTATGTAATGGGTGTTGTTTTACTTGTAAAGTGATTTTAATTTGAGGCAGACGCTTAGAAATTTCAGCCTTCATCATGGGAAAAGATAACAGTAAAATTCATAAAAGGACACGGTACTCTTATTAATTTCAGGTACCAAATAATTAACCTTATCAACACAGATTACCAGAACACCAAGTTAACGCCGAAAACATTGAGTTCAACAGATATTTAATACTACCACACTAGAAAAAATGACATCCCTGGAATAGAAGGTGGAAAGGGTAGGCAATAGTTAATGGGGAAGCTTTGTTGTCCCACGGACCTTAGATCGAGAATCGCTCGTTTTACATGTGGCGCGAATTTATAAATTTTAACATGAAACTGGCCCTTAATCGAATCAATAATATACAATTATTGATTCGATTTTGTTATAAAATTCGGCAAAGTAAAAAATCTTTTCTGAATTAAAAATTATTTAAGTAACAGTAAGTAGAGGATGAAGGAAAAGGGAGTAGCAGGCAACGCCGGAAACCGTTTCAATTAGCACGCAGTGGACTTATAGAAAGCACACGCATTGCTTCCTCCCGTCTACAAGTGAAAACAGAGGGTTTCTTTTATGAATATCTTATTTTATTTCCATTGATCCTGAGCAATGACAGTGTGAGCCCTGTGAAAGTGTAAGCCCATTATATATTATCTTATGAGCGAGAAAAGTAGGAGGAATCCGGACAAAAACTTACTGGCTTTACTCTTACGCCGTTTATGCCCTAGCCATGTTTTGATATGATTTCCGTTCATGCTTCCATTACATCGTCCCCACCGCCTCCTTCCGCTCACACGACGCCTGCCCGACCTCACAGGGCCTCTCTTTCCACCTGAATCGAAATATGTCGTGTCCAGAGGCCAACCCTATCATTTCGACGGATGAGACCGGATGAGACTCTCTACCCACTCATCCTCGATGACACTTTTTGGGGCTTCCCGAACCCCCAGGTGTCCGGATTTGCAACTTGGTCGATGGGGGCGCGTCGTTGGAAACACTCACACCCGCCCGTCTCGTTTTTCCGTGGACATATCATAACGGGAAACATGTTAAAGGGGGAGACGAAAAGGCCTCGGCGAAGGCGTGGATCGTTAAAAAAAGGTGCTATAGAGCAACGCGGGGGCGAGTTATAAGCTGACGGCGAGGTGCGGGTAGAGAATTTGCTTTGTCCTCATCGCATTAGTAGAGTGAGTTCGGGCTTGTGTTTCACTAGAGCCGTGATAAAATTCTCTTCGGTAGACTTTTCCCCCATTCTCTTAGTCGTTGAAATGGAATTTAAGGACTGTCCGATTGTATTTTTTATTTATGAAGCCGTTCTATAGGTCAACGAGTTTGGTCACGAAATGTGAAGGAAATAAACACCCAATTCCCGTAAATCCTTGATTACCCTTTGAGCTCTCACAAAACAACTTATATCAGGTGAGGGTACATCAATTTCGTTAGGTGTTATTAAAGTATCATTTAAAAATATATTAAGAATGGAGAACTTTGCTTAGGGCATTATAAATTTGGCATTTGTGAACTCAATTCTTATGGAAACTATGGAGACACTTAAACTAAAACTGCCAAGGTCAGACATGGAGTACCTACTTAGAATTGTTCTTATTATCCAAATGAGAGAAAATCAAAATGGGGAGGGCAATCTTTGAGTTATCTTTTGCTATGAAATAGGTTGTATGAAATGCTAAAAAATCACTTAAGCATGATACAATCTGTAATGCCAGTTTTCCACTTGCGATTATGGCTTTTATTATGAATAAGTACCACTAAATCAGTACTGAAACGCTATCATTTATTACTAAAACGCATTGCTTAGAAACGTCATTATACTCTCTCTTTCAGGATGGAGTAAACATGTATTTTATTTCAATATCTCAAAGAGGAACTGCATGGTTTTCTGTCATTTGATGCTAACTTGGCTTGGTAACAAAGGCGTGATAAATCATTCTACGTTTACCCCACTTCTTCGACTACTTGAGCGTTTTAATAGCGGCCATTAGTGGGTTTTAGGTGTCCGTAATCGAATTTCCGGGGCATATAGTCCTCCAAATAACGTTTGAAAGGGCCTATGATCCTTTATTCTGTAAAAAAATAATCCGCAAATCTCAATTCATGGTTTGGTATACCTATGTAGTATGTACTTCGTTAAATTCACTTGTAATGAGCCAATGGTTTCGATTGGAATGCATGACCGCTCTCTATCTGCTGAGGAAAACACTAAATGGGGTGACGAAAAGAGCGACTTATCCGAGGGCCTGGGCGCCCTTCAAACGGTGAGAATGACAAGGAAGGGAGTGGGAAGGGAGGAAAGCAGCTGACGTGGTTCACCTTCTCTGAATCAATTGAAGATCACCTCATTTTTACTGGTTTATTTTCCAAAGGAAATAAAAGTATCACCCTACTAAATTGGTTCAAGTCTAATTTTCAAAGTTGAAGAGTGCTAGAAAGTTTAGAAAATTAAAATTAGTCGTTTATTAGTTGCCCAAAAATAGAATTCTATGAAAATAGTAAGGAAAAAAAATGTTTTTCAAAGCTTTGTTTGTGCGCAACATGTTTTATGGTTTTGTTATATTTTATGTTAAAAAAAATTTTTCTATGTTATTTTGGAAGTTCGCACCGTAAAATATCACTCTAAGGAACCCATTATAATGACGTACCAATGCAAAATGTATCCTTGATACAAAATAACATAGTAATATTTTAAGACAACAATCTTATTTGAACAGTTTGTGGTTTTTTTGATCAAGGTGGTTGAATCTTATTCAGCAAAAGTCATTTTATCGTCTCTTGTGTGTGGTATTAAAAGGAAGAACTAAGACGTTTGTGGTGAAAGCATATTTCCTTATTAAGTAGCGATTGATTAATAGACTCTCGCGTCACCAAGAAACATCTTATGTTACGCAAATCAATTTGAATATCATGAATAATGGCGTCCCTTCACTGAAGATACTCTTAATGCCATGATTGATGAAACGTGCTTCTCTGAATTATAAGTCAACATGGCGATGAGAGGATATAAAATAGACGTTTTTAAAATTTTCCAATTTAGTCAACTTATTTTTTCTAAATCATAAATCTCCAAGTACATTTTTCTTGGTTTTTCGTGGATTTTCAATTCCATAGTCACCCTAATGCAAGAAAACGTGAATTTCATACTAATACTGAAAATTCTCAATCCATTTAGTTGGAAATTATCGCCTCTTTGTAGGATTAGTTTCCCTGGGAAATACTACCATATAAAAGTTTACTATTCCAATTATATAAGGGTCGAAACTCGGGTAGGTATTAATAATACAAAGAAGACAATACCTTGAATTGTACCTTGGTTTTTGGAAGTAGACATATTGCAATGAATTCATGATGAAAGTGACAAGTTTCGGTCAATAGAATTCGATATAATTTTAAATATGATTTTTTGGAAAACCCGGCGTTAATTTTGTATAAACAATGTCAGTAGATATATTTTAACAATTATTTGTCCTTAGAAGTCTATTATTTTCATTATACAATAGGTGCATGCCTTCAATTCGAGAGTGTGGGTCGAAAATGTTACTGCTAATATTTGTCTGAAAATATTAGTCACCCTCAGAAAAAAATGCTCTCAAAAGACAAAGGAATGCTTAATTTTTCACCATCATATCTTTTTAAGGGGATTCATGCATAAATTCGTTCATCCAAGGAAGATTTGAAACTCACATAAGAAGTTGAAACTGAAAGACATCGATTACATTGGTAAGACAGTAGATCATCCACAGTAGTTTGTCCATACATTTTTATTTAAAATTCCGTATTCTTAATAAATTATTATGAATGACCCAAAGGTTGACTCCTAATTTAACATCCTTTAAACAAGATACGAATCCAAGAATTTATTACACTGCTTTTATAATTCATTAACTATTCTAATTCTTTCTGTGAATAATAGGACCTTTATGAGTTCTTTTCTTACTTAGACATTTTTATTTTGAATTTGAACGTTTTATTTTCATTTTCTCAGTAAGTGCCTCTAAGTAAGTGCATCTGTTGAAAGTGCTGCTATGGTACAGTAAACAGCGCTGAAAAACCGTTTACGCGTTTGATTATTCCATTATATATTTTACTAATATATTTAAATAACTTGTATGAAACTATATAGACAAAAAACAAAATGATTCGTTTACTCGGAAACTCGAAAACTCGGAACTAACGAAAGTATGCATTTGTTATCAGAAACTAAAAATATAGTCAAAACAAGATGTTAAACATTTGAAAAGTTATCTGATAATAAATTATTCATTTACATTCTAGCTTATTTGTAAATTATTTATTTAATATAAATCAACTTTCACTATAAGTAATATGTAACATGCGAGAAAATTTTAACACCCATAATTACAAAATTATGTTATTACAACCTAAAGAAGCTTGACCATGTTATAACAGGCGAACCCCCTGTAGTAATAAGCGCTCTCTTAATATATATATATATATATATATATATACAACGTATCGATTTATCGGTTCCACCCGATTGCAATCGTGCATAATAATTTATAATGTCGATAGTGACTAACGCTTCTTGGAGATATCTGATTTGAATTGCGATAGATACGTCCAAGAATAAGGCTTCTTAAAATTTCTATGACTGTTGACAAAGTATATAATTGGCAGGTACCTACCCCAAGACGGTTTGAAAACCACGTTTTAGTGGAAAAAAAAGATTTTTTCTAGTCTAACTTGTGCACTTTATGGAAGTGAAACATAGATAAAAGTAGAAACATAGAAAGAGAATAGAGGCATTTGAGATGTGGTGCTACCGGAGTATCCTCAAGATATCATGGGTAGATAGGATAGCCAAAAAAGAGGTACTACGGAGAGCTGAGGAAGGGCCCTGTCTATGGAACATTATGAGAAAGAAAAGTGACTCCTGGATAGGCCACATCTTAAGGCATGAGGGATTGATAGGAACGGTACTGGAGGGCACAATTAAAGGTACCAATGTGAGGGGCAGACTCAAAAAGAAATATATAAAACAATTTGTTGAGGATATGAGCTGAAATTCCTATTTGAAGTTAAAGACATTGACGCAATATCTGGAGAGGTGGAGAATTGACGCAATATCTGGAGAGGTGGAGAAGAAAAAAACTACTGAAAATAAATCTACGGCTTGTTAACCATAGAGAGAGCGTGTGTTTTGAGTAATATTTATTTTCTTAAATATCTTTCGGCGTCAAGTAAATGTTTCAAATTTGAGCAATTTTAAAGAGAATTCTCTTCTCTTGAAACTTATTTTCTAATAAAAAATTTCAGTGAAAAATCAAGATGTTATATAATGTTATATTATGTTTAATTATATAATGTGCTATGCAACTCCGTAATATCTCTGCGTGAAGGTTTTATTATGAGTAATTCTGGCATCATATTTGACATTTAATTATTCCCCACTCAGCTGCGTTGCGTGTTATTTAATTATAATAATCTTCTGTTTTGTGAACGGACTTAACGTTAGTTTGCAATTCTGCTATGCACTTCCTTAACGCACTGTAAGGCATTTGAATGCCAAGAGGGGAATTTATTTCCCCCGAGTTTGTGCCCATTGTGATTTCGTAGGTGTAGGATATATGACGCATGACTGCGTCGCTAACATGCGAGGCCGTGAAGAATTATAAGTAGATACGTCTAGTGATCGGGGAGATATTGAAACGTCAACGAAATGGCTGCCTTGCCAACGAAAGATCCTCGAGTAGATATATCCGGGAACGTGGGGGGCGATTACCAGGTTCAAGTTACCTCTCTTCAACATGTTTCTCTTAATTCGTAAAATATAGGATAGAATAACAGATTTAGTAACCCAGCGGTAGGGTGGCTCAAATTTCTCACCCTTTTATTTTTCGTCCATATTTATTCATTTCTCCATAGGCTACTATTTTTATTGGAAATGCCAATTAATGAATTTAGAAGCTCAAATTTCGGAAAATTGAACAAATAAAATATAATGCCATAGTAATTTTAAGGGGAAAGTACTGGAATGTTTTTTAAAAAAATATTTGGCGGAGAAATTGATTATTGAAAATATCCAAATGAAATTTTCACCAGACTTTGGTGGGTGCAAGGAAATTTTAATAATTTGTTTTAGTGCTCTAACCAAATTGCTCTTGCTCTTGATCTTGGTGCAGTGCATTAATGCAAGTAAAGGTTAGTCACATTTTGTGTTATCGAATAACAAATTGTGCTCAATTCAGGCTAAATAGTTCTAAATGGCCAGTCTCCTCGGAAAGCGCAAGGAAATGCGCTTCATTTGACTGTGAGTTTTTTGTCTCTACCTGTTCACCCATTCTCATCTAAACCCCTATCTCTGACAACCTTGCTCTGAGTGACCTCTCTTCGTTGCTCTCCGTTGCACCCTGCGTGCCATTTGCTGGCTGTATGATGAGCCCTACGTAGTGAGTCTCTGTGTCCGATGAGCCCTACGTAGTAGCCAGCCAAATAGTTTAATTGGTCCGCATTTTCGAGTAAAGCAGGTCATTTGACGGACCAAAGAAACACCTTGGTCAAGAAAAAGCTAGTATTAAGAAGGCCTCGTTGGTAGTCACTCGCGTTACTTCATAGGACCACGAATTGCGGTACGAAATCAGAGTGTACTAAGAGTTCAGTTTTGTGTGAAATAATAAGTCGACTCTGGGTGCGCGGTGCGTCCGTTCTGGATACCACGCACCATGATTTGGATGTGCTGCTCCGAGAAAAAAAGTGATTAGGCTTGATAGTGCGAGGCGCACTAATTTTCAAAAAAGGAAGTTGCTCGTGTATTGCCCGAGGCCCACCTCCCTTTCCCTTCGTTTCATCAGAAAAACTTAAGTTTGCGAGTTCAGCGTTGAAGTATCAGTGAAATTCATATGCTTCTCATGAGTGCTCCATTGTAATGAGTTTAGGAAAGGGGAGGATCATGAAGAAATGTTCTCTTTAAGTGGATGTTATGCTGACCTAGGCAATTCAGCGGTCGGCTCGTGCCTCAGTAATCAAGGATAGCACTTTTAAATATAGCTTCGGGCGTGGCTCTGTGATTATGTTGTTGTAGTTTTAAAAAATAATTTTGGCTGTGTGAAATGTGTGAATCATTTAATGCGATATCATGTGCACTATTTTAGTCTTAATCATCAGATGTGGACGCAATGTGCACATCTTAATAATGGTGTGTCGTTGTGTAGTAGTTGGGATAATGAGAGGATTATCTTAGGTAGTTAAATTAATGATATTTGTACTTACGGAGAAATCAGTGAAAGATTTTTGCCACT
This sequence comes from Calopteryx splendens, assembly GCA_002093875.1. Classification (NCBI taxonomy): domain Eukaryota; kingdom Metazoa; phylum Arthropoda; class Insecta; order Odonata; family Calopterygidae; genus Calopteryx; species Calopteryx splendens. Next base: position 402,203 of record LYUA01000008.1, read on the forward strand.
GGTTTTAATTTCACAAAGAGACAACGCGATCACGCCTTTGACCGACAGGCGATGCACTAAGCGGGAATTGAACGGCTATCCACCAAACTTTCAAGTGGAAGTGGTAGAACTGTCTTAAATGCCTACACCATGCAAAAATCAGGCCTGGAGCACAGGAAGGAAGCTTTAATGGCCACTGCACAATAATTGTGTTCTCATTCATGTCCAAGAAGACTAGAAAAGGAATATATTCCTAAGCAAAAACTGGTATCGGGGGGCTTACTTTGGAAAGACTGGGATGTTAAATGGCATGCTGCTAACTACGCTGTATATCAGGTAAGGTTTTATTTTTTATAATATATCCCGCTATCAAATGAAGAGAGTAATCACACAAAGGGGAATTTTCCGCGCAGCCTTCGATTCTTGAATGGGTGAATGGGAGCAGGAAAAATTTTAGTTGAACTCCGTTTATCTGGTTCAACGCTTTTATGGCTAATTTTTTTATTCGCTTGTTACCACCCCCAAGTTGCTTTTTAAAAAGATGCCACCTTCTGGTACTGGATGAGGGAACATTAATTTTAAAAAGTTTTTGAAAGCTATCGTGAATCTCCACTGTTGCTCTTTGTAAGTTCCTGCACCTATAATAGCCTTTTACTGCGATCAATTACTAAGTAGGTAAGAACCCCCAAATTTTCTGTACCCCCATTCACTGCATAGGTACATAATTTCCATCCCTGCATTCTCTCTCCTTTGCTAATTATTTAAATTGAAAATTTGTATCTGTACAATGCATAGTTTTAATCAGGAGGAGATATTAATAAAATATTGTGAAGCATATTTTATACCAATGAGAGTTCTGTAGCAATTAATTCCATTAGTCGATGATGTCTGAAAGTACTACGAGTACGTTTAGTTTCATGAGCAAGTTAGCATGTCTTCTGTTATTTGAAACTCTTTAGAAATCCTTATTGTAAGAATAAAATATGGTCAGCAGTTTGAAAAATGTTTCAGATAGATCATTTCTTAACAATAGGTTATGCCCATTGCATTAATGTAATTTTCCAGGCTTTGGAAAGTTATCATAAAGCTTTCGGTAAGAATACCCTAAAATGGTTGGCATAATATTCGCTATTACTTGTGCTTCAGCTCTAGGGTGAAATATTTTCAGAAAGAAATTGGTCATGTTGTGAGATGTTTGTAAATTAAATTTTTTTATTAATTGGAAATACAGAGATCTCGTGGATATTTTTCCTGAAATAATAAGTGAATACGCAAGGTCCCTGAACGTTGTCTTATGGATTCGAGTTAACTAATTTTTTCTGTTGCCCTTAGGTACTTATATGCCTTTAAATATTTCATCAAAAACTTGAGAACACGGCTAATGCTAGATATTGAACTGTAGGCTTCATGGCGTCAGTCATTTCCGGTGCAACAGCTCTTTTGTTCTTCTCCAGTCACCCTCCTTTCCGTAATCATCCACCTGGCCTAAATGGTGAAAATGACCTCGAAATTATCGTGCATAATTATCTCCCCCTTAAAATTAGGCGTGAGAGGTGTCGTATAATCTTTATTTCACTCGACATGTCTATGCAGTTACTTGGTTAGGTAACGGTAACATGTAACTGATAGCTTGTAATTAACATGCAATAGCATGTGCCTCAATGCACCATATCGCACATTTGAATAGTAGTGGATTCCTGGTGGTAACCTGGAATACTCATATTCCTCGAATACTCCTTCGTGCTTTAAAATAATCGTTTTCTAGATTTTTTAAGCTCAGTTTATGGGGTGGTATGAACTCTGTTTCAGAGCTGCGTTGATATAAAATAAATGTATATAATGGGTTACGTATGGTTGGAAGTTTATAAATGTTGTGTTTAACAGAGAAATGCACGAGTAGTATTGGTTAATTGGCTAAGCGATTGGCTTCCCTGGCAAGGCTATCCATACGATTTGACTTCCTAGGTATCCCAACTGTTATTTTAGAGATATTCATCTCAGCCCACCAAGGTTTACAATACACAGACGGATGGGACGATAAAATGTTGATCATAATTCCACCTTCAAGTGGAAATATGCCTAATCGAAAACTGATATTGTCTACGCCTTCTTCGTCTTCCAAATTCCTGATTTGGCTTCGTTATCCACCAAAATTAAGAGATGGATTGAACAATAACTATTTTGTGCCTCTGGAAGTAACTACATCAGTTTATTTCTGCGAATCGATGTTTTTATAAAGTTTTTTTCTCTTAAAATCTCGGTTATTTCGATATCCATATTCGTTAACTTTGTCTTTGACTGTTAAAGTTGACCATCTGAATGCAGTTTCATTCTTTTTGTTGACTTCATCTTCATGGTCAACGTCGGAGAAATCAGTCCGGAGCTTGTTTTTATCAAGTAAGAATAGAGTTCGTTCAGAACTAAGCCTCAAGACGTGTAAAATTTCCAAATTTAGGGTAAGGGCACCAGTACCTAACCCGTAATTCGATTTCATGTGAAGTTTTAGTAACCAGAAAATCTCACCGCTCGAATTTTAAATGGTGGACACATATCAGCAGCCGAACGGTCTACCAACCTGGTACTATGCCAAATTTCCCCTCATTTTTCAAAACGACTATCTCGCGACAGCCAACCACATTAATCAACCCGAAGGTTGGTTTGATAGTTGAGGGTAGACCTCACATAATAATAAGCCCAACGGTGAGTGACGTTCAGGCATCAGGGTAGCGGGGCCGGTTCTTTTCCCTGTATCACCTGCGTTTTCCCAATAAGATCTGGTACTCGAAAAATCTAAAACTTTTGATGAAGCTGCGGGTTCCATAGGCGTTTCCCGGGGTCAAACCCAGGCCCTACGGTCAATGGCCCAGCGCTCCGCCAACTGGACTGGGATAATTATTATGAAATCGCACAACCTCCTTCGGGAAGGTTGGCGTTCAACCTCGGTCGAATGTCGCGAATTTAATTCTTCCTTTTTACTTCCCACCGAAATTCCGTTACTCCGCTGAAATTCCATACTCTCCTGCTCTGCTACAAGCGCGCCTTTATCCATCATCCTCGGACCGTTATCGCAGCGCCATTCCTCGCCACCTGACTTTCCGGAATCGGCAGCCAACAATTCCCCTCTGCCGTTCTTCCCCCGACTTTGCCCTACCTCCCTCTCTCCTGACCCTTATGCCACTCACTCCCTCCATTCCCCCCTGAATGGTTTATTGCTGCATGCGATCGATTTAAGACGTCACGATATTGCGTCGCACGCTATTAGGCATATAACACTTTTGGCGAAACCTATTTTCATTCCCAGGGGCCCTACATCTCACTGTGTCGCCCAGTGGTACATCACACACACCTCTGTGCCTCGCAAATTTCTTATTTTGGATAGGTATCTTGTTTTTATTGCTCTCTCAAAGTAAGAGAGCTAAGCGAATAACTCACTGAAAAATGCACAAGAATTTTTTTAGTTTTATAGTTTTATTTGACCTATTTCAATAAGTACTATCGATAGTTACATGATATACCATGAACATCTAATTTTAGTGTAAATCGTGTTTTCCTCGTAACATTGTTTATATCAAAGCCAAGGACCTTCTCATAAGTTCGAAAGTGCTCGGGTAAGGGATGAAAGCAGAAAAATTCTCAAATAAAAAGGTATTACATTAGGGACGATCTAAAGTCTAGAAAAACGCTTTCAAGCATATACTCATTATACTCAATTATACTCAACTGATAAAAGGTTGTGTTGAAAATTTGAATAGTAATTCGTAATATGAAGTCATTTCAGGAATGGGTAGAAAAAAGGCGCCTTACAATCTGTGATACGATAAATATTTCCCGAATGCCATGAATTTATTGTTTTGTTCGTTTAGCGGACTCTCTATAGGAGTTTTTCGTTTTGAAGAGTGGTAAGGTTGAAGGGTGTTGGAATCTGCGCTGGAAATTCTAGAAAACGAATAAAGGCAGGCAATAACAGACTGCTGGGCGTAATAGCCGACCAGAAGCAGTTCTCGAAACTATTTTTTTCCACCCTGTGCCATTCCACCATCCCTCGGACAATTCTTCAGGCGTCTTTAACCCTTTTTCTTCCTTTTCTACCAGCAGGGTTCCTCTTCCCTTATTTGCCTAGCGATCCTCCTCGGTCACTTTTCCTCGCCCCTTCTCCCGTTCCCTCCTCCCTCGGCCCTGCTCCTTTCCGCTCCCACGGC
>LYUA01000008.1:407626-433503 GCA_002093875.1 Calopteryx splendens
GCCCCACTCTCTCCCGCACCCGACGACGCACAGCCTCTTGTTTTTGCTTCTCGGCGCGTCCCCCCTCCCCCGCCCAACCATCCCCTCACCCCATCTCTCTCAACTCTCCAACCTTCCCGCAACTCTTACCTCCCCCCATTACTCTCTTTTGCAACACCCTTTTCTTTTTCCTTAGCCCTCTTCTTGTTTCGTGTTACGCATTCTTTTTCCTGAATTTCATAATTGGATTCCAATTTCTCGTCCAAATCCATAACATTTGATTAGTATTCTTTGTATGCTTTAATTTTTTGATCTGTAAGTACTCCATGAATGTCTTAGATTCAGTTTATTTTCCGTAATCGCCTTGGAATTATTCATTTTTACTTCATTACTCTTTCGAATTACTTTATATATTTTTCTATTATATTTTCTTATTGCACGGTATGCCCGATTATAAATAAAAAAAGCGTCATTCGGGTCCTCGGTAATTCGGCTAATACATTTTCCATCACATCATTAACATGCTTTTATTTTCATTTTTCCCTATAATTGTATTTTATGAAAAGTTTCTCTTTTCTATCTTTTTGATGGTTGGATACAATTAAGGTGAATTCTAGTGTAGGTCTCTTCCTTTCTCAGTTCCCGGTTTTATGGATTAGTAGCATTATATTAATAATTAAATAGGTAGTACGGCATCAGAATCAATACTAAGGAGTGGATATAAATAGTTAAAACCCTCCCTAAAACAAAGTTACTCTTAATCAAGTATCAGCTCACCTACGTTTCATGAATTTCAGAAATAAAGGAAAAGCGATACTTTTAATTGGTTATTGGCCAAGTATTCGTAAACTACATATATTTAATGAGATGCATCACAATTGTTTGTTACTGTGTATCACTCATTAAGTACGTAATGCAATATCATTCATAATTAATTGTTGATATTTTACAAGTTATGAGGTAGCATTTAAGAACTTTTTTCTTTGTGATCCTTTTCGTGCATTATTAACTGAAATAATCTGTAACGGATGTAAAAATGCTTATAGCAATGATATTCTAACAGAAGTTGCACATTTTAATTGGAGGATGTATTATTGCGCAGTGAAAGTGAAATGCTATTTTAGAATGTAGAACTATCCATTAAATAAATATGAAATCTTCTATTTTTAAATTTAATTAATGCCAAGTAGGGGGCGTTTGTATCCTATCGAATAAGTAACTTTGCGCATAGATGAAAGCTATGCCATCCTGAAGAAAATAAATTTAATAGACAAAAGGTGACTGGTATATATCAATTGATAATTTTAAATCAATTATTTATACCATTATGTAATTCAACCTGGGAAAAATGGTAATGAAAAATTTTACATTTATGACTTAAAGCCCTTTTATCAAGTGTTTCGTAGCTGTTCAGCGAGTTGTTGTTCTTTTTTCTTAACTATTGCTTGCATAAACTCTTATTTTCTATTTTTCATTAAAACTTACTACGCGCTTACTGTTTTTAAATTCGGGATACCTATTCACTAACATTTTACCATTTGGTGTTGCCATTATTTTTCTCATTATCTCTCCATGACCTTATTTTCCAATTCGAGATGCATTTGAAGTGGATTCAATATTGGATTGAAAACTAAGGAGGGCATCCAATTCGACTCTTAAATCAGAAAATTATCTTTTGTTCGCAACTTGTTACTTATTCTTTTTGAGCTACTCAATGTTTTTATGACGGCGTTCACTCAGAAAACCCGTTTGATTGTCCGCGAAAATTTTGCGGTCGAATTACTTACACTAAGGTCTTTTCGATAAAGAACCACTTGTGCTCCCACTATATTTTAATCTTTTTTGAAAAAAATAGTAATTTTTGATATGCCATTTGCGGTTGTGTGAACTTATTATCATAAATATAAAAAGCTATAGTCGAGTGTTCATTTGGAAAACACTTTTAAAAATTAACTCCAGGAAGATTAATCGACAGTCATTAAAACTCGAGGAACACGTTTTTGCATTTAGGTATCAAAAATACATTCCTTGGTTGACTAACCTTCTTTGGCATATTTTTATTTTTATGATTGTGCTTTTAAGTGATAATGTTTGGGAATATAACCTGCATTTTGGACACTGTGCTGGGGATATTCAGGTAACCAGTATTTGGGAATGAGATACAGATAACTAAATTTTATTTTTTTACTGGTTAAGGCAGTTGATTAGAGGTTAATGCCTGATGAAATATGCGGCATGGAAGTTGTAGAGAAATTAATTCAAATTCGTAATGGTTTCCTGTGTCGAACGTTTATAAGTGGGGAAGCAAAACCCGTTCGATTACGATGAGAACAGAATTCCCCATAGAAAATATGACAGAGAAATTAACGGCCATTGATCAAGCCGATAGATTCCATAAATGCTTTTGAAGAAATGATAGTGAAAAGTTGTGGATTAATAGCAGAGAACTTTTTTCATGAATTTGTAGTTATGAGTTTATCTCATTGCGATGATGCTCTTTTTCACTGCAATGTTTTACCTTGGTGAGATTTAAAAGTAATTTAATCCCGGATATATAGTTAAAACACAAGGAACCCACATTATCTCCTTATTTGTAAAGCATTCTTCAAGGTTAAACTGTTAAGAGAGTTCGTCGAATTACGGCCGTCCACTCCTGATGAAGAGCCGGCTTACTTTCATAAGTAGGGCGTTCGGATAATTTTCTTGTTTTCCATTCATTGTAAATAAAACAGGAAACAGACCTTGACCCTACTACCAAGTATATCTCGTACTTTTATTTCGTTGTAATTGCATAAGTGATTTGTTAGATTGAACTTATTTAGAAAAGATTGCTCTGTGTATATGGATGGATTATTTAAATTATGATATCACACTCTTTCGAGGTTCCATAATTGTCTGTTTAGTTGAACTGACATACTTACTTTTTTTTCTATTATTTAAACTATTTCTATACGTAATCAAATGAACAGAAAGACACGTTTATTTAGATTAATGTAAGAGAAAATGGATTCTCGGGCTAAGGGAATTCAGTATTCGTAGGTTTTTTCCTCGATTATTGATAGAAATTATGGAATGAGTCATTAAGCCTGTGGTTGCTGGTATATGTTTCCAAAGTACAGAGGAGCCTTCTCTTAGCTGGAGGAGCTTTCACTAAAGTTTGGGTTAATTCCGCGATCTACATGAGGCCCAGCGTAGTGTGTACCTCTTTGGCTTTCGTTTTTTGCCTTATTCTATCCCGTCAATTCCCCTGCGCTTTGGGAAAAACTCTTCCCTCCGTCCACTCGTATTGTCGTGGCCTTCGCTCGGTGAGCAGGGAGAGAGGGCGGAGGGCGCATAAATTCTCCCATCGCTTCCCTCGATTACACTCCAAGAATTTGTTGTGCGCGCCGGATGGAAGGTGGCGCTCGTACATTCCACAGACGTATGGATCTTTTTGATCCCCTACCGGGGCATTTCCACCATCCTCCCATCTCTTTCCTTTGCTAGCTAGTGTGCTACGCAGATCCTTCCCTTATGGGACACTGGGACGTACGTGTAGGGTCTATTGTCCTGACACGTATAAATACTTTGACGACCCGGTAAAACGCCAGCCGATCCATTCCTGTCGAATGATTTCTTGAAGATGTTGGTGATTTTACATACGTGATCTGGGAAATTACAGTCGCGGTTTGTACTTGAATATTAATGCTTGGGAATTGTCCTTTGATTTTGGTTCTACTATTTTGAACTCAAAAAAATATTGAATTTTTGGACCGCTTCCAATTTACGTAAAATTGAAGCTGCTTTGACCACAATTAAATTAAAATAAACTGTTAGGGTAACGTTGTTCTATAATTATCTTACGTTATGAGATATTCCCGTATTTAGAAAAGAAATATTAAAGTTTTTTGCATAACTTTTTAACATATAAGCACGACTGCACCGAATTGCAAGCAATTCAACACCATCCCATTCTTTTCCTTGAATTGATCTTGTATAAAATGGTTGGATTTAAGCTGAATGTTAATGGCTTTAACACGAATAGGGAATGCTTTACATACCTTGTGTAGTTTTTTCGTTAGAGAAATGTGACATTCTGACCCTCGCTGCAACACCCACTTCCAGCTGTTCTAGCGCCTGCCCGCGTGTGCTTTTTACCTGTCTGACATGTTAACCGACACTCCCTCAGGGGCGTGGATGCCAGTTGCTGCATCCCCGTCCTCCACCTCAGCAGAAACTCTTCTTCCCTTGGGGAGGGGCTCAAATATGCTCGCGGTAATACCTCCTTCCCTCGAAATCCCCATTCATCACTCATTCTGCTCGCTCTTTCTCCCGTACTTGAAGCTATCAATACCAGGGATTTTGCTCGGAACAAGTGTATGGTTTCGTGAAATTGAATTTGACGATAACTTAGTTCTTGAATACCATATATTTGGGAATTCACTGTAGTCAAATGAGAATTGGAATATACTTGCTGTAATAATCCTTACTTTAGTTATATCATATCACCTTAAGGAATAATTAATTATTTGAATATTTTCTGCGAGTATGTGCTTAGCTGTGCTGGTGCTATTTATATCACATTTCCATAAAATAAATAATATAATGTGGCATTTTTTCATAAGGTCTAATTCAATTATCATGGTGTTCATTGAAGTACCAATATCAACACTCATCACGTAATTAAATTTGAGCAATTCATTCGTAACCACAACTTGGGACATCAATGCCATGTGTCACTCTGTAATTCATAACATGGAATTTTTTTTCGTAATTACGTTTTGGGTTTACGATGGTAAAATGATCTCCTTCATGTGAGATACGATATTTATAGAAAAGTCTTTACCCATCATAGATGATAAGCATTTTTGAGTAATATATCTCAATTGTGAGACTACATTTTCTGTTTCTCTTGAGTTGATAACAGCTGTCGGTTAAAAAACGGAAAAACAGCAATTACTTGAGGTTTCTTGAGTAATTCAAGTTCCCCTGCTGTCTTCAGTATCGACGGAATTACCCCGTTCAGGTAAATTTTGACGCCCGAGTGATTGACACGAACTGAAGTTCGTGCATAACCCTTCGGTTCTGTAGTCTTTATCTACTATTCTCAGTATTCGCGCTTTTGAATTCTTTCTTGTAGTCTCGTCTTTGACCTGCCTTACCCGAATGTTCAACACCATCGCCCATTGTTGGGGAATCAGAGAAAAAAATTGTGTTACATCGCGGCTCTTAAACCTTTGACCTAGGCGTCACCCAAACGTCTCAATGGAAACTAGTGTTTTGCATGGGGATGCTGGGGAAGAGTAAATCAAGCACGCGAGAGACCTAGACATGAGGAAGATACGTGGGGTCGGGAGGCTATAGCTATGCAGGCGGGGCATTGTAGTCGTCCGGAGGAAGTGGGATGTGGCTCGCTCATGGGATCATGCCTGAGTGCTTGCGCGCGCTCGCATATTCGCTAGATGCTGAGGCGTCAGCCTCGGAGCAGAGATTAGGGCGCTAAGCGTATGTGCTGGGGTTAGGGAAACACCTGCGCTGCGTGGTAATATGGTCGCCACCGTGTGGTAGATCTGGAATCATTATGTGCCATTCCCCAAAGGAGGTACATGCAAAAAAATGAACGCACTCCCTCTCTTCTTCTTCCTTCTCTCCCGGTGTCCCTCGTTTCCTTGAACTCAATTAAAATTATCTCCTCTTCCTTCTCGTATCCCCCTCTCCCCTCCCCTCCACCCACCCCCGGTCTTCGCGGAAAGTTTTTACGTACTTCGCGCCACCTTCTTCCGCGGCCAACCCTCGGGTGAATCCCATGCAGTCAATTATATCCCGGGAAATGCGCGGGGAAGAGCCTCCTCCCTCTCTTCTTTATTCACTCGGATGAGATGGAGGGGACGATACATAAACTTAAAAGCGGTGGGCTCGAGGGCGACGTATCCGGGAGTGAAAGGGAAGATTTAAAGCGTCGAAGAGGACGGCGAAGGGGAACTTGATTTGATTGCTTCTTCTTACCCAGAGATCGAATTATGGTGACGGGGAAGGCCGTGGGTTCTGATCCCGCTCCCATTGGAAGCTGACGGTAGCTGAAAACTGCCTCCGTTCCGCTAGTTCCTTAATTTCCTCCATCGTGCTCTCACCTCTCCCACTCTAGCTCCCCTCTCTCCACGCACCCTGCTGGTTGTCTGATACCTATCTAAGATTTTCGTGTGGTTTGGATTGGTTGCCCTCATCTGGTCATTCGCATTTCATTTCAGGCTAAATTATTTTTCCGTGGAAACGTTAATGTGTAGGATAAGGAGTGAAGAAAATTCTATTTTCTCCATGAATGTAGGGCTTATATAAACCTGTGGTCCTACGATATATATGTAATGTACCACCCCCGGTCCCTATGTATTTTTTTCAGTCTTTGAAATATAAAGACTCGCACAAGCAGGAGAAAACTGAGTGATATTAAATATTTCACCGATGGAAATGCTTTATGTAAAAAAATGAGGGTGGCTTTTTTCTTACACAAGCCGATAGTAAATTCCACTGTGCGTCTTATGAACAAAACATAATTTTTCTGCTCAACTTAGAGGAATTCTTTCAATATAGAGGTTAAAAGAGAAACATAAAAATTAAATCTTGTATTCGAAACATTCAGAAGTTAATATTCGTATCTTATTTACTGGAGCACTTTCTAAGCCATTCTGTATCTGTTCTCGCTCTTGGACTTGAAGGAGACATTATTCAATCTTGATCTAAATACTTTTGCAAATATATTCGTAAAAGGAACAATCGAAAGAGTTGGTTTTTCGACAAAAAATGATTAAGCCATTTTGGGGATTTATGAACCTATTGCTATGCAAATCCTTAAATGCCTACTTCATGTCACACAATTGGGCATACCTTTGTTTATTTTTTTGATAGTTCAATGAGCACTTCATGAAATATATTATTATACCTAAGGAAATATTTAATACCACCCGTATCTGATATTCAAGTATGTGACTGAAATATGCCTTTTGACTGCTAAAGTCATCAATGTATCTCATCGAACTCCTCCTTAATGGGGGTTTCTTTGTCAAATAGTCAAAAACTATTTAATTCCAACATGTGCATGTCTCTTAAACAAGCATAACTTCGTTGTTTTATTGTCGTATAAGTGTATAGATGAGGGTATCAAAGACGACGAGATTCGTAGGTAGTTGTGGGTGCTTGTAATACGTTTGTAGGCATCACGTTGTCGTAAGTGGGCTTCAAAATGAAAATGAGCGTGTTTATTTTGCGCGTTTTGCCAGTTAGGATTATATGTTAATGACAGACTTGGAATAAACCCATTTGGTCAAAGAGCTGTTTGACTGAAGTAGGGACTTCCCTTGTAAATGAATATTTGTTTTCAGTCTTCTTCCCTCCGCTCGTACCTTCCCCTGACCTTACGAAGTGGCGTGGCCTAGCGCTATCGGAAAGAAATAAGCCTGATGACAATTTTAATGTATCGAAGCACGGTTGACCTGCATACAACGTGTTTGTAATACCACTTATCCCGCACTCTTTGAATACCATGATATTGATTCTCGTTAGGGTGTTAGCTGTGGAAGAGTTAAATAGTTGGTCACGAATATAACAGCGTAGATTTGATTAATATCCCAACGAGAAACGCACGGAATATTTTTATTTTATTACATTTCACGGATGATTCCTTATGAAAGTGATCCATAAGAATTAAACTATTCATTTTCACATTCTCACGTGATTTTATCAATTTTTTCTCATAGTTAAATACCTATGTTCTTATAGTTTAAATTTTATATTTAAACTAGGGTGTTCAGCATCCTTGAAGCCCAGGGAAAGATAGAGTAATTCGGGAATGTATATATTCTTTTGAAAATGCGGAAAATGTTCAGGAATATTGTATTTGGAGCTAGAAAATTCTCCTAGCTCAGGAAAGTCTTCAGTTAATTTATATAAGTTCTCAGTCCCAAGTATCTAATAAAGGCTCTCCAGATAGCGCGGAATGGAATTTTAGAATAGTGTTATGCTTCCTTGGGAGTTATCCAAACTCTTAATTCTCAGAAACATAGAGGACGTCTTTGGTTAAGAACTAGGGGAAGATCATTTGCCTCTATTGGGTGGGGTTACGGGGGTCCTCATTGTCAGTATTAGTTCCTTGGTATAAGTAGGTGCCACTGAAGAGACTAATAAAAAAACTCAATCTACGACTTTTCCGTAGAGGGATTTAATTGCAAATGCACATCCTTCAACATGCAGTGTAATTAAATAAATACAAATGGGTTTAATATTTTTGAAGAGCAGTAAAACGTTGAAGTTGGGTAGCAATCAACGTGAAAAATACAGGATTGGGAAAGTTGGTGAAAAAAAACGGAATTTAAATTGGTTAACCATGGGAATTGAAAATCGTTCGATGAAACCGGAGAGAGTGAACGGCTGTTAATTGACGCCAGATAGTGCCTACAGATAGACATCTCCCCGACGAAGCGAAGTACACGTGCATGCAGGAAGAGCGGAGTCGTATGGTTTGCAGGAAAAGGGAGAGTGAGGCCAATGGAGAAGGGGAGTAACTTGCGGCAGATAAAATGTAGCACGCATCATTGTTTTATGCTTAGAATACTTCGATGTATATTAAATGTTTTTCTCGTTGCTATGTTGATTCAAATATTTTTATAATCCATATGGATTTAATTTGAAAAGTAAGTTTTCGGGTGATGGATCTCGGTTGACCCCAAGTCATAAATGAATTTTTAGTACATATGAAAAAATACTGAACCAATCGAAAATAACTTGAGTGCTTTTTTGTTTAGTTCTATTCGTATGGAGAATGAGATCGGCATTAAGAAGTTAGAAACTGAAAATAATTATACCATTCGTTCTTTAAATAATTCCTTTTATTATGTGTTTAACATTTTTTTAGAGTCTTTTTAATGCAGAACTTGGTAGATAACCGAATTGGGGGCAGGGTGAAGGAGCCGGGTTCCTTGAATGTGGAGATTATTCCACGCCTTAAGCCTTACTTCGGGGTATGGTCCATCCCCATCTATCAAAACCTACCTTCGGGTTGATCACTGCGGTGAGTTGAGCTTATCCTAATACACGATTTGAAAAATGGCATTTTTTTGTGAAAATAATTGCTTTTGGCGTGATTTCTTCCTTAAAAATGTTTTTTGCTCTTGCGCCTGCTCAATTAGCTTCTCTCAGAGCCTACGAACAACTGCCTCATTCTATTTTTAATAAAATTATCCCCAGAACGATTTTGGAGAGGGCCTCTCTTACATATGACCTCTCAAGGTCATAAAAGCCCACAATCATCTTTCGAGGGCATAGGAAAACCCTGTGCGAAAGTATGTCATCCGGCCGCGAGCGCTAGCCACAAAAGTTGCCCTTTTCTCTATAATTTACCTTAAATATTATGCTCATAGTATCAACGCTGAAAGAGATATTATCTCCATTATAGAGGAATATTGCCTCCTGTTAATCATATTGATACTATCGAGATTAATACTGAAGTAATTAGTTAATATTCATATGATCTCAGGTTTTGAGTCATGATGAATGATTAATTAAAATTTGTCAAATTCTGTGTATCAATCCTATAATTATTTTTATTGAAACCAGGGATTTGTAGGTATCCAGAGAAGCAATTGCCATTTAAATAATACTCTCTTCAGAGCTTCAGTAAATTTAAAATAAGTTGCGTAATCGAGTGTTTTTTTATGTATTTTCAAGTTTTCATTTTTTCTCAAGCCCGGTCTCAATTTATGTAGCATCTCATCACTTCCCATTGTCAGGTGTATATGTAGTGGATGGGAATTTCTTGGCGTTAATGATTCGTATCGAACCCGGAAATAATTCATCCTTGAAATAGGTAGGGGGCGATCCAAGCCGGGGCAGAGAGTTTGTGTGCAGAGTGCGCACGGAACTGAAATACGTAATTTACCGTATTTTTGTTTCGTGTCGAGATACTTTTTCGTTATTTAATTATACATTATTTTATCTAGGACTATATTCAGTTTACAAATCGAGGGCAAACGCAGTTCCAATTTGGTTCACCTGATAGTTGCTTTGAGGTACATAATAGTACTCCTGCCCCTACATTATACGATTCAGTTTAAAATAGTAAGTCTACATTGAATGAACTGGCTAAATTGTATTTAAGTAACATAAATTAATCTGAATTCCTTAAATAATTTAAATACCTTATACAGCCGTGAAATTCACGGTCTGTATTAGAAGTGTATACTTTTATAAGTACTATAACTTTAGCCCTTAGCAATATTTTCAAGGAGCATCTTTCATCATTTCTTGTTACCCACTGCTAAAAGAGTTTAGTTAAAGTTGGGCGCCAACACCATCATAACGGGAATCAGAAAGCGGAAGCGTAACCATATACGTAGCAATTTCTCTCCAGTAGATTTTATTTCGAGAACTTTAGCGTTAAAATTCCATTTAATGCAACCCGCAAGCTCGAAAAATAGGACTTCTTCAACAGTTATACGCTGAACCGAGGAAAATACATCAATGATTCTGACACTCTCTATGTACGATGACGGAAATATCCTCTCGTATGACTAATGAGTTACGAAGAGATGAACCGTACATATGCGCACTCTCAGAAAAAGCCAAGATTCCTCATCCCACTCATTGACCACGCTCTTAACCTGTTTTTCCGGGTGAAGCCACCTGCAGATTGCATTGCTCGGGTAATAAAGTTAAACCAACCAAAAACTGGACTCTGTAGGTGGAAGATAGAGAAGGATTATAAATTAAATATGTTTGAACACCTTTTCAATGGATCTCTGATTAGATAAATGCCCAGGTGCTTTATGCGATACATGATCACTACGAGAATGTAGGTATGAGTTATTTACAATTTCACGAAGAAGCCATTTTTTTCTCTTCTTTTGGCGAAAATTTATGAACACAAACTTATTAATTGAGTTTTATATTGAAATATCTCAGTAAAAAAATTGGCTAAAGCACACTAAATGAATAATATTTTTGTGATTAAAACCTGAAAACTTCTTTAATTTCTTGCAATAATTATTTACGAAGGAAGGATTTGAACGTTCCTAAACCTGCAGTGTATTGAACTATTCACAAGGTTCACAATTCAGGAGCTTCATTATTATAGAAATTATTTATATCATGATATGAATTTCTTCTTTGAATTTAAATTCTCTGTTCTTCCATACACATGGTAGAGACATGCTTCATAAAGGCAATAAAAGTATTATTTTGTCTAACGTTAGTTCCTTTAGGTATATAACAAACTTCAATACCAGAGTAGTGAGTCGTATCCCTTGACTTAGAACGCAGCGATTGTCTGTTTTTAATATCAATAGTTCCCGAGGGTATTTTGAAACAATTTTTATTCCCTACAGTCGTCATAAATTATTTATAGTGGTGCCTTAATGTTTAAGTTGTAAAAAGCATTATTTATGCAATGAGAATTTGATTTTTCCATGCAGTGATGATCAATACTAATTGAACGAAAGTGGTTCAGTCTGGTGAAAAAAAACTTCCCGTATATTAATTAGTTTTTCTAATTGCCCTACAGTATCACCCTTACATTGTAACGAAGGACCAAGTCAGCTTTTTGTAGCAGAAATTGGCATTCAATAGAAATTATTAATATAAATTCGTATAAATGATGATTTTGTTGCGATGTCTTTCTGCTTCACTCTAGATATTGTGAAATATTATGATGTTATTTTTTTCAGCAGGATAAAGTTAAATCATAATTGATAATAGTCTAAATAGTCTTTGGACATTGGTTATAAAATCAAAATGATGCTTATTGATGGACTAATTGTAATATTGGTGCTGATTGATGAACTATACCAAAAAAGTTGTCAAAATAATTTTTTGACGTACACCGTAGTAGAACCGTTAAATAATTGCCATATGTGACCGGGTTACCTTTTACCATATTTTGTTACTGGTTAAAAATAATTTTGATTATCATCATGTATTATTTCGTTAGAAATTCATTGGATGTATAGTTCCTGATATTGCGTAATGACTTCGTAATGTCTTCTTACTTAATGCCCACTTCTGCCGACGTTACTTCTATTTTTTAAAATGTGAAGTAACATCTTACTATGGGGAACATTACGGCTATTTATAATCTCGGATTTTGTATATTTCGCGTAATTTCAATTAAAAAAAATGTTTTTACCAATTTCATTTTTGAACTGTGCAACATGACTATGTGCGTATCTTTCCATTTATTAAAAAAATTTCTTTTCTGATGTTTGAGCCAAAAAAATTCAGCACTTAAATAGTAGTAAGCATATCTTGTACACATCCATGATAACTTTAAAAGTCAAGTGACTTATGCGGCTCGAAACCACTATGGCAAAACGATCAGGTTACCATTTGGACGTATGGGTTAGTTAACTATGAAATATTTATAATGTGTCTATTAATTTAATGAGCGGAAATCGTGGTTAATTTTTATACTAGATTTAAGCTATTGTGCAAACCACTGCACCAGGAAAGTTGTTTTACTTCTAGGCTGAATAAAGTAAGATATAGAATATAAGAAGTACTATAACTTCATGCTCGATTAGATCTCTCGCACTTATTACTTAAATTTTGGTGTTCATAGGTCACAAGGTACCGTACCTCAAAATTATTATTCATCAATTTAATAAGATTGATCAATAAATAATGGCCAAGCCATTAGGAGTGGTAGTTTGAAAATGTACGACCCTCCTCCCATCCTTTCCACTTTGCAATCACCCTTGTTAACTAAAAAGGGTGATATAGGTATGGCAAATATTAGTTGAAAAACGTCAAAAATCCTTATTTTTGATTGAGAACTGTAGGATTAATATATTTTATCTAGAGGGAGTTCTCACGGCGCGAATTTTATTTCCCATGAACATGTACACTTGTGTTATAAGACCTTTTTCTGTGTTTTACTTTTAATACTGCTAATGTATCACCAAACCACGTTGCTTCCAATATAATCTTTCATGTAGAGATAGAAAACAGCGGAGCCAAGAGGAGTTTCGAAATTGAGATATCTATCCTTAATAGAACTGCAAACTCAATTGTGAAATGAAATGGGATGGACTGGGTATAAATGGAGATTTATCAAATATTTAAGAGAAACAGCATGAGAAACTTTTCGTTGACTATGAACAGCATTTTGAAAAGACAGAAGCGTAGAGAGCACGGACAGTAGAAACATGGTTTTTATGATACCCAAATTAAACACTTATATGCTTTTTGGTACTCGAAATTGCTATTTTATGATTATATCAACCACAGCGCATGGGAAATGGACTGGGAGAGGGATAGAGTTGTTTTGTAGGCTGGGATTGCCTAGGTTAATTTTTGAACTCCCAAGAGGGAAGTAACCATTACAAAATGTTATATAACGTGAAATGTTTCCCAACTATATTTTTTAGGAAATGCAACACATGCACTATGGTCATAATGGTGTTTTGAGTAGAAATAAGTGCTTTTTGAATGCTCGATTAAACATTATTAACAAAGTACTTAATTTTAAATCATTAGTAATTCGATGCTTTTTAATTGTTGAGATATAAATTATTCATTAGAAAACAAGATTAGTTTATAGCCTCTTTGAATTCTTCATTATTTTCAATATATTTATCCTTTGAGGCAGTGACACACTCATTAATATTGCCCGCGAAAAATAAAACGCTGGCGAGTGATAGCAGAAAAATTATAGAAGCGCATATAATAATTTCATAAATCAACTTGAACCTTAAGGCTTTCCTTCTGATGTTTGTGCAGATTTTTCTCTTCCAATAATGGCAATAATCAACCTCGAGGAAAAAACTCTTCCTTCCTCAGCGTTTCCATTCAGAGGAAAATCAGCTGTCTTCCCTTGATGGTCTCCATGAATGAAAATTGTACCAGAACGTAAGGATTATGCAGGCATTTTTATTGTGCCATGACGATTCTTTCCCTCCCACAGTGTGCTCGTCGATATGCTCAAGATCCACTCATCCCCCCTGATCAACATTTCCGTTTCCTTCCTTCCCGGGAGTGCTACTCTTTCTTCCCCGCCCGCCGCTCACCTGACGAAGATAGCATAACCTATCAAAACCGGGACTCGGAACGCATTATTTCTACTAAATTCCCCCGTCCCGTCTCAGCAACTGGTTCTTCTTGAAAGGGTCAAATTTATGTGGGGAAGATTTCAGAATCTGAAGTGTCGGCTCGGAGAGCGAGAGGAGGAGTGGTGTGAGGGAGTTCGTGGGAGGACCCGCACCCCTTCCCCCCACCCTCCTACGGTAAGGGGATTGAGGAGTTTAAAGGGAGGTGGGAATACGGGTCGGGAAAACTTTTAAGCCATCTGCTTAGGCTTAAGGTGCAATAAACAAAGGGGGTACAAGGAGGGGGGGAGGAATTGGCTGAGAGCGGGAGGGGGATTGAAGGGGTGGGGGTGTGGTACGGGCAGAATTAGAGATTTTATTTTGCCAGTGTTCCCAGTTTTTTCCCCATTTCT
Source organism: Calopteryx splendens (assembly GCA_002093875.1). Taxonomy (NCBI): domain Eukaryota; kingdom Metazoa; phylum Arthropoda; class Insecta; order Odonata; family Calopterygidae; genus Calopteryx; species Calopteryx splendens. The sequence continues at coordinate 422,064 of LYUA01000008.1, forward strand.
TTTGTCTTTGGCCTTCCCCCACTCCTATTCCCCGTGCCGCGAATTTCCAGCGAAGGGGTGGCTCCATCCGAAGGAATTTGCGAAAATAGCGGCAACGCCGTTTGACTCCGTCCTCCTCTCCTCGTTGTTGGTATACAGGGGAGTTCCATTTGTGTCTTATATCGTGCGTATTTGTCGACGAGCTCTTAGCGGCGTGGAAATAAAAAATTACTGGGAGATAATTCCTACTTAAACCCTCCGGGAGTGACAATTTACTATAATAAGATTACTATGCTTTCAATCAACACAGAAGCATCGGAACTGAGAGTCATACACGACGATTTCTGTGCATCTACTAGTCTTACGAAGGGTAGTAACCGTAGTCATGGTATCTGGACCGGTTTTCCCGTCAGATTGTTTCCCTCCTTCGGAGTAAGCATCTGTTCCACGTGTGATTCACCTGAAAAGAAATAATCACCTCTTATAGCAGTCTTCACGAATCGAGAGTGTCGGTAACCAATACTGGAACTATTTAATAAGCTCAGTAATATCTGAGGATTTGCAAGATAAATATTTTTTGGTGAAGAATATCAACTCCTTGGTGACTGTGATAATATTGTATGGTCATTTTTATATTACAACGTTTTTATTCCATAGTTATAAAATGGAATAATTCCTAAATATAATAGTACTACAATTCTTGGGAGGGTAAGATGAGAGTTAAACAATGCTCTGTAATAATTGAGGAAGAAAATATTTATAAAACATTTGTGTATCCTACGAAATTCAAATCCTTATCTATTCCGGTAAGCATTGCATCTTTTACATAGGAAAAGGATTGATTAATTTAAAAATATTTCTGAAAGTATTCAAGATATTGTGTAATAAGGAACAACAATGCCACAGGATTCAGCTCGGCGATACCTTGGCCAGTGCACACACACGCTAAAATTAGGGTTCAGGTGCTCTTATTGGGTACCTACCTAGAAAAGGATAATTCGGTTTCAGTTGAGTAACTTCTAATGATGAACTGGTAAAATGGCACGAACATTTCTACCGTGGTGACATATGTGCGCTTCACTAAGACAGCAGTGCTACGACTGCGGCGGTGAAACGACGATCATGCTAAGATAAACGTTTCTACTGGTATATATTTGGTTAGCTGGCGAGTACGCTCCGTGTCGGGTTGAAATGCCCCGAATCTCAATAGTTAACAAATGGCAAAGTGGACGCCGCTGAGGCTTTTGGCTAGAATTTGAGAAAAGTATTCGTGCATCGTCACATTAGGAGTAGGCAGCGCGTCCCGCCCTGTCGCCAATTTCACGACTGAAATGTCAGGCCGAGGTCGTGACGCCAAGTTTTTCGTCTTCATCCCTCCACGTGGAACCTCTCTCCGGTGGCATGTTTATGGCTTCGAAAAGTATAGGCTCATTTCACTCCAAGTGCACGGGAATGAATCAAGCGTGACATTGTCGGTGTTTTCGAGCCGGACATGAGGAACGGGTTTACGTCATGCTCTCGGATCATGTTTTCTCTCGAGACAAATTTCTGGAATGAAACGAAAAAAAAATGAACCGGGTTGCGTTCTTCTCTTTTGCGGATGAGCGCGGAAGTACAAAAAAGCCTTAATTGCGTATAAATACATAAATTCAACATTGTGATCGATTTCTTTTCTGCCCAATGAAAAGAAAGAGCTATTTAAGAGAAAATTCACGTGCGGCTGATACTCTTCAAAGCTATTTTAATTAGTGAATAAAGGTACCTGCACACGTCGTCAACACATCGTGCAGACTTGCATAATTTGAAAACCCGGAATTGAGTGCTGTTAAATATTTTAGTGTTAATTTAACAAGTCACATCACTGAGGTGACTCTTTAGCTGCTGCAGCGAATTAGTCAAACGGAGTTCAGTAAGAAAAAGGAAGGGTAGTTGGAAAAATGGGTGATGCATACCGAAGAAAACGTAAGTCTTACCTAATTTTAAATTTTCCACCAGCGTTGGGAACCCAGTATAGATATATTTTATTTCTGAATTGAACCTACTAAATATGTACAAAGGAAGGAACAAAATGGAGCACACGATCAGAGAATTAGCCGCTAGAGGCATTGATATTTCATGGTTGACGTAACCTACTGGAAAAATATAAAACCGCACGATTCAAAGGCTGGGGAATTGAATGAAGCTCATTACTAGTAAATGAAAAGGTAATGAAAATAGACTTGCAGAAATACATATAAAATTATTTTTTAACACGTGGAATACGTGATCATTTTAGCATAAAATATTGGTAAAAACCTGTGAAAATCCTACAAAATAAAATACACATTCTATTGTTTCAATATAGATCAAGGTAAATCGCAATTTCCCCCAATGAATGGTGTCCTAAAACCCTCTGCCATGCGTCCCCATGGGAGATAGTAGGTTGATATTCAAATTCTCATACACCTACCTATAGTAATAAAATACCGTTTTCATATAGTCATTTTTGCGTTAATGTGCTACATAATGCATGATGAAAGTGTCTCTGGAATTCAGTCCGGTTTGAATTTTCTCTATGAATATCACTTTCGTTTGTGCTAATTCCTAATTCCATCGACCCTAGAGTTCTGCACATGCTACCACCTCGCTTATACTGGGTGACAGATTATATCAGAGGAAAAAGATTAATTGCCTCATAATTCAATTTTATTGCCAGTAAATATCTGCAGTAAACGTTGGAATGAAATGGGAATTCGACGCAAAATTTTCATAATCCTTAGAATTTTCTTCAGTTCACACAAAATGCATTTAAATCCTAGTGTGGTTTGCTTCGACTTATACTTGGAAGAATATGTTTCTCACACATCCCACTTTCATGGGAATATTTCATCATTTGGGATCAAATCATTCCTGCTTGGGAACGAAAAATTTAATATCAGTTTCCAAGAAACCAAGCTCCTTTTTATCGCTTTTAAAATATCTCGGTCGGGTCAATGCTACCTGTGGAGTCGGTCCCTAATAAAGCATATAATTTTCCGTTCCTGCCGAAGGATCATGGGTAAGTTTTTTTAAAAAACAGCGGAGGTGTGTGAGTCAAGATCAGGATATGAGAGTTGAATATTATCTCCTACAAATGGCTTTCCAACATCATCCAGGAGCAGTTTTTCAGATTGCCTCTGTTACAACTGTTTGGAACTCCATGTTGAAATCTTTGTCGACGTCAAGAAAACCTGAAAGTACGTAGTCGATATCGTTATGAGAAATATCCTCTGGGTAGGAAATTCTGGTATTTACTAAATCATTTTCCAGTCCTCCTCCCCTTACGCGGACAGGTTGATAACGTCGGCGATAGTCCCAGTTGACGCTTCTCCCCAAGACTCTTATAGTTAAAACTTTTTTGACTCTTTATCCCCCTAAAATTTCCTCGCTCTCGTTGAAAATTCCTTTTCAAGATAAATTTATTGAAGTTTTCTCCACGTACTCACGACTAATCCTCAACTCTCTCACATAGGCCTCGTAACCCTCCCTCCGCACATGCCTGTAGGTGATTTCTTCCGTCACTTCCAACCCTTACCACTTGCCCTTTTTTTAAAAAAATGCTTCCTTGCTTTTGGGTGAGTGCGATGGAAAGCAAAAGCAAAATGAAAATGTGAGAAAGGATTTTTCTTGATGATAGAAAGCTCGTATAAAACGAAATCCGAAGAGTTTGGAGTATTTCTCATACTCAATTTAGCCTCAAGTTATAGCGCAGGTCGGGTTTCTCTTGCAAATTAATGAGACATTGGAGCGGCGGGAAGGGTGAGTCTTGAAAGGACCAGAGGGAGGTTAAATGTACGCTAAATGGCAGGAACGAGATGGCTTAGTGAATATTTCCATAATTTTTGCACCAAAGTTCTGTCTCTATCCAGAATGTACGAGATAAGATTTTTATGATAACGGCATCGGCTCATTATATCTTCGTGGTACCTAAAGCAGAAGTAGTATCCTGCTTTAAATAGGTTTACTAAAATAAATTAATGCTGCTATCTTGCATGACTTCTCTTACATTTTTATAATTTTAGCATCAAAGATTCCGATAAGGAGAAGCATTGATAAAAGTTGTATCTTGCTTGTTCCAAGTATTTCGTTGATATGATGGTTATGAAGCGACCATTGGGCCCACCCACTAATAATATGCATATCACTGCACTCATTTACTCGTCAAATTTTATCAATGATGTAAAATGGAAATTGTCACGTAGTAAAAGACGATTTGTACTGGACTTTGAAATGTTAATTGCGGAGATGATTAGCTAAAATAAATAATTATGATCATATTTTTTATTTGACAAGAGAGAAAGATAGAGAAATCATGTCAGTAAATAAATACCTAATTACTCGAAGTTATCATGTCATTAACCTCCAATCTTGATTGTTAAAGACATGCTATCATTTTCGGTTTAATTCCGACAGCAAGGGAAAAGTTCGAATTCCTAAAATATGCCCTTATGGGTCGCGGAACTTTGAGCTGTCTTCAGCATTCACACGTTCATATGTATGTAAAATATATTTAAACACAAAGCACCCAATAACTGCTATAAGAGTGAGGCCCCCAGTGAGAGATAATACCTACTTCGTCTCTGTACTCATGATTATTTCAACCGTCCAGTTCAAGAGGTGTGCATAAAGTTGCTTAATCAACGGGGAGGGTGAAGTAGTGAACTACTGATCATGCTTTATGCCCGTTGCCCTTTGTTTTGCTGGCAGTTTATTGTTAGCCCTGGTGCGTTTTAAATGAATTTGAAATTACTATAAAATGCTTCCCCAATTATGTGCCATTTAAATATTTTGTACGAATGAGCATTTATAAATTAACCGCAGAAACAACTCGGAAACCTATTGGAAGAATCTAGTCAATGAATTTTCTTAGATACAACAAAGACAATACGGCCATAGGAATATAATCCAAGTTTTCTTACACATTTTTTGACCTGTCTCGGTATATTTATTTTCTTTCTACTTAAACACCTACCGTTTCCGATTCTTTAGCATCCCCCTTCTCTCTCCTTTTGTCTCGGCCTTTTTTCTTCGCCGTGCGCATTCTGAAACACACACAAATTCTCCTCTCATAGCGTGGCGACAGAACATACATTCAATCCTCCTCCCCTTACCCCTCTCCCCGTCGCATCTGAATGTGAGGTCCCTTCCAGGCTCCGCCGCGTCCTTTCTACCCAATCCCCTTCTCCTACCCTCCTCCCCAACTCTCCTTCCCCTCCCAGCCTTCCCACCCCCTTCAGCCACCCATTCTTCTGCCTTTTTAACCGCCGCCTTACCCAAGCCACTCAGATGTTATCGGGGTCGACATATTTCGTTTAAATTATGACGATGGCTGCTAGGAACTGTTTGGGTTCTCACGTGTGAAAGGGCGGGTGGCGCAGACGGCACAGGGACGTGCTGGTGACCGGAGGTGAGGGGAAGGAGAAGAGGACGGAGAGAGGGGGCGTTAAAGGTCGGAAATTGAACGGGAGTTGGGGGTCTCGGATTTGGGAGGAGAAAGGGTTGGGAGGGAGAAAGGTTGAATGAGAGAAGATTTGAAGGCGAGAATACACACTACGAATTCTTCTAATTGGCCTGTGTGTTTGACTTTCGTTTTGTTGAGTGTGTCCCAACGTGAGGCGGCCCTTGTGTCGCGGCCCCATCAATGATTCCCTCTATTGTGCATAACTCTCTAGTGAATGAATCATTGAGTATTGATAAACCAAATTTTCTGTGGTAAAAATCAGTCATAATTCAGGTACCGTCCCATTTTCGTTATGTTAATCGACTTTGGAGTTCACGCCCTGAAAAAGCTGAATTGAACGTAATGACATTTTATAACTGATTGAGAACATCACAAGACTCATCATAAGAGAAATTCTATTTCTCGAGTGATGGTGTTAGTCATGCTACCCTAGCCTCTTGGTTATAGTTTTTTAAAAGTTCTGGTTACAAACAACTACAATAATTTGATTATTGTGCTTATATGCTTAAGAAATATTTAGCATAACTCATTTTGATGCTGTCTGTATGATTTTAATTGCTGTGGTTAAGTGTAAATTTTTTATATATTTCTCATATTTGAAAGCAATTTAATAGAAGCTTCTCGTCGCCTATGCCACTAAATCCTCATTTTTTTCTATCATTAATTTTAATGCTTTAATCGATATTAAATATTATGAAAGTTTAAGATTTATGACACGACAAAGCATATTTGGTATATTTGAAGCTCAATTAGTGAAAGGCTATTGGCACAATATGTGTCATCCATTTAGTTCTTTATAAGAAAGTTTCTGATCCTGACTTTTCTTAAGTGGATAATAATGAGCAGATTATTTTCTAAGAATTTCTCTGCATAAATTTAGGAAATTTCTCTATACAGAATTTACATTTGTAAAATAATAATGCTGCTTGTACGAGTATTTGGATTATAATGTCATCTAAACCTTAATGCGGTAAGTTTAACTCGCTTAAGGGCTTAGTTCGAGATGAGCTCTACTCACACTGTTTAACACTAACCTTTGGGCTGATTGTTGTATGTTGTACTTTTTTCGGAGTTTTTAGTGTCATGCCAAAATATCTGAGTTTTCTCTTTCTTCTTAATAGGTCTCATATCTGCACATTCAAAATTGAGGGATGGAAATTGGAAAACGGTAAGTAGAATAACCATTAATTTGTTCAGTTTCTAGTTTCCCTCACCCTAATAGAACAAAAATAGCTGTTTCCTGTGAGAATATATAGTCCTCGTTTTGACACTCTTGAGGTTAAAGGCAGGACCATGAAACTTTGATGTCTGACAAGTAATTCTACTTCGGAAATCTCAAACGTAAACCTTATGCAAGCAAAGGTTCTGGGGCACCCATTGTAGTGTCTGCTTGAAATTATTATCTGAAGCCTACGACATGTCTTTTGGTGTAATTTACGATTTTGTGTCAAATAATGAAAACCAAAGCAGTATATTTCATTCTATTGGAACGATGTTGGAAAAGGTGTGTGAAAATATTTGTGCTATTTAATGCAGACAGCATGCTTGTATACGAGGTCACAATGCCTATTGGGCGATATACGACTAGCATTTGCTTCTGAGATAGGGACCATTCACTTCTATCTGCGGCCGAGAAACTTTTACTGAGTTAGTGAATGTGGCTGGTATATATTCTCAATATTTTCGTTGGATTTCAGAATTATAATAAAAGTAATCGCCTTAGCTTCTAAACAGAATCTAAAAATTTAAGACTACAGTGGCTGTTGGTTATGAGATTCGTGAATAGATTTTAAAACTGTACTTAAATCTTCAACGCACTTGTTATTATTTACGGTAGATCTCGTCTGTCTTTAGAAAGTATCAGTTTAAAATCAAAATTACATTAAAACATTTAGTTTAGTTTGGTTTAGGCTACCAATTCATTTCAAGATCGGTCCGATCCTGAGAACGAAACTAAGCGTACGGATATGGTAACTATTATTATAATTATTTATTGTCGATTTCTCGAAGTAACATACATTAATTTAATTATTATGAACCACCTAACATGAGAAAATCCCGGAGTGATTTTTTAATGCTTGCGCATGTTTGACCTGGTCTATATTTCCATTTCCAATAAAAAGAGTGCAAAAAGAGATTGAGTAATGAATATTTTACTGCATTTGTCGTGAAAGTATAAAAAATGAATAATCTCAGCATCTTGAGCTTGCACTCACAACGTAAACCAGACTAGCTGGTAAGATGGTACGTTATCGAAGAAATATTGCCACGAAATAATATGCTGTAAAAAAATAAGAGGCTTAAATGACACAGTAAAATTTAAGTGCTCAGAAAAATGCATGGTTAAGCTTGAAAAGGGTACTTTTCTAGTTAATCAATAGCCACTGCAATCACATCCTATAGCACTGGAAATAACTTCCTATTGTATTAACAGTTATTCGCCTAGGTATTATGCTCCTATAAAAAATGCAAGTATTTCTGATGCTTTTTTCCAGAGATTCATTCTTGAAATTTACGCTTTATTAAATATATCAATGGATTACAAACCCAAATTAATTTTAGTATTTCTCACCCAAGTTACCTTGCTTCGTACGCATTGAAAATTTTAAGCTACATGTGCGCTTAATTTATAACTTGCACCCGTGTTGGTCAAAAGAGCAAAGGACTAAAAAGGATATATTTGAATACCTAACCCGTGACAATTACCTGCGTTGCACCTGAAGACGGCGGAAACGAGAGAGAGCGTTGTTCCACAAATTATTCCGCACGCTGTCCAACTCGAAAGCAGTCTTCGGATCATTGCGAAAGCCAGCGATCAATATTTTCAGCTCCGTGTCATCCGTAAATTTTAATTTAGAAAGGACATTGATTCGATATTTCTTCCTGCTGGGTTTAAATATTCCACGCATGTCGTCGATAGAGGCTTGCGTGTGGGCCGTAGCGCAGAACAGGTTGCATGGCGCTGAACGCGGAAGGTCTTTTTGGTAAGGTCCGTTTGGTGATGGACCTGTTCACGCGAGGTTAACGTCCCATTATGACCACTGCGCACTGCTTCCTCCTCATTGCTCACTCGCTGCAACTGCTTCCTGCATTCTCCGCCTTCTCCCCATCCCCTCTTTTGGTTGATTTTGTTTTGTCATTATTCAGTCCAATTCTTTCTTAACTTGTTGACCCTTTATATAAAAATATATATACGCGACTCAATAACTTACTCTGCCGTCCATCGCAATATTTTGTGCCCGAGTCATTTTTTATCTCTATTAGGTTGTTTTTGATCGATTCAAGCGCCCGTAAATGCTTGAAAACGTTTTTGATGGAGCAGATGGACATCTTTTTAAGTATTATTTTAATGCAATAATTATACGAAACGCTTTTTTTTGAACCTCGTATAGGCTATTGTAACATTACAATGAATTTTTTGTTTGCGCCAGTATATTGTTTCGTTTTTCCTCCAAGCGGGACATGCCAATTAAAAACATATAGGGAAAGGAATGGAGTGCTTCAGCTTGTAAATAAAACTTGCATGGGATACATTTTATTAGGTAAATGAATGAATATAACCTTCCTGAAGAAATAACTGGTTATCTATGGATTTCATTGTCTGAACCTAATCCGAAATCTAGTCAATTTTCTTAAATTGAATCTATGAAGAGGAATGATGGTAGGTTAGCTTCAGCTTTATTTAATTTCTATAGATAGGCTTATCGTAAAGCTATTTCCCGTCTCCTGCTTTAATGCTCCTTCACAGTAGTTTTATTTCATATATGTGATTTATGCCTGGGAATTCAACGGGAAATACACTTTGGGGGAGGGTTCTGTGGCATGGAGCCCCCTCAAGAAATGAATTATGATCTGTTTGGTCCTTAATGATGTAAATATATTCAATTTTTTGGACTTTAAATTTATAATTCTTTCAAAACGACCAGTAATAATATTTCTTCTCTTATTAAATCCTATGTAATAATATTTGACGAAATGAGACGAAAATCCGTATTTTGGAATGTTATGAAAAAGTGTTCGAATTTTCTTTGCTACTTTATAATTTCATTTATTTATTTAAACTTTTGGGAATTTATATTATTCTGCTAGATTTCCCATACCATCGTTTATGCTTCTCAAAGTCCGGCTTCGATAAAGCCTTTAGCATTGTCAGGCAAATTGCAAAGCATCTGATAAGTTCTCTAAAGAAGTATTAAATTCTATGATGATTAAAACCAATATAAGGAATGCTTGCGGTAATTGGTAATTATGTGAAACTGCATTTTCATTGTGCTCACGTTAAATGGTTCAATTTAACCAACTTATTTCTACAGTCACAATCTATTTTAAAAACTCCGCCAAGATTTGATAAATCTAGTGATTGGGTATGTAAGTAATATAATCGCATACATCTTACTAAGTACTGCAAAGAGTTACCTAGTCGGCCTGTATGAGTATTTGCCCTCAATTAAGCCATTTGGTGAGACTCCGGACCGAAGTAAAATATTAATTGAGCCAGATCCGACCCGCGAGTTTCAGTTTTCTCTCCTTTCGAGTTGGGCTGCAGCACTGTGTTGGTTAACTGCGGTTTATTCTCTTTACATATTGGTAGCCCTGGATGAAAGTTTTTCAACCTACGACTTGGTGTTTTAAAGGTATTTTTTCAAACAATCATGCTGCTAGATAAATGATTTCGTCGCAAAATGCCATCACCCCACCGCTTCCAGCTGCGGCAGTATGACTTCGGTCACACTTTCACCGCCTGAATTAATCTGGAATCACCGAATAGAGGACACTCCTTTTTAGCCAGTCTCCGTTTGATGAACTACTAGCAGCCTCCCATATAAGTCCCGGCTCCTCCTTTTTTATTTCTCTATTTCCCTCCCTCCTTCCCTCGCCCGCCGCCGCCTACTCTGCACCTCCCATTTGCGTGCGGATCTCACACTAAATCCCCGAGAACCAGACTGCGACACGACGCTGCTACGGTCCGGTCGACTCCGGCATCTTGAGTTATTGGCGTCGGGGTCGAGGAAGGAGTGAGATTGCTTGTGTGTATGTGCGTGTGTGAGAAAGCGGGAAAGGTCCCGATCTGCATCATCTTCTGGAACGGGATTAAGGATTCCGTGCGTGGAAATAAGACAAATAAGAAGAAGACGCGGAGCAGAGGAAGGAATTGTATCACTCGGTTCGTGGAATGGTACCAATTAAAAAGGGAGCGTGGTAAGAGAAGGTCCGTAATGAAGATGAGCCGTAGGCCTCGATAGCAGTAGGACGCGTAGGTATAAAATGAGGAGGGATTGCGCGGGGAATAAAAGCGGGGTTAAAAGGAGTAATGGCAGTAGGGTTCGCAATGGACGCGGGGTATGGATTTGGAAGGGTAAGAGGAGTGTTTCGCCTGGGCGGGCCGGGGCGATGGACGAGAGGGATGGATGGGCGAGTTAGATAAAAAGGAAGGGCTGGGCTCTGTGCATATAAGAGGGATGGTTAGGGGGTAGATGGTAGAAGAGGCGCAATCAAGGTGGTAGGGGTGTCTTGGTGAGTCCGGTTGTGTGTGTAAAAAAGATGAAGTCGAAAGAAAGAATAATTGGAGAATAGCTCAGAGGACGGTTGGCTTACCCTTAGGTAATAAAATTAATAATGGTAATCTACCGGTTGAGAGAGATTTCTGACGGACACACCCCTGAAGTAATCCTTTCTTCATTCCATCATACTTTCTGCCACTCTTAATTCCATCCTACATGCCTAAACTTTTCCTCCCTCTGCCTCGCTTACCCAACATTCTACTCCCTATCGCATTTCAACAATCGATCACCAGCTAGTATACCTTGCATCCACTTTTCCTGCCTTCTTTGGATTTCTCCCAATCGCCTTCTCTCCTCTCCTACTATTTCCAAAACTTCTTCGTTCGTTTTCCTTCAACCTATTGCCTCCAAACCTCCAACCTACGCTTTCATCATGCCTCTACGACCAAGTTTCCGAGCCATACAAAACTACAGTCCATAT
>LYUA01000008.1:514258-529977 GCA_002093875.1 Calopteryx splendens
GGAGAGAGGGAGGAGGATTACATTTGGAATTGGGTTCAAAGGGGAGGGGAGGAGTGCGGGGGTGAAGGGAATTGAGGGAGAGGACGATGCCGAGTGTCCTTTTTATTTTGGGGTAGCCATCTGACCAGAGAGGTAAAGGAGTAAAGTGGGAGGAAAATATTTGGTGGTTTTCCGGGGATTGAATTTTCGTTTCACTTTTTTGATTCTTCTCTCTCCGGTCCATTGCACACGACAGTTTTCGTCAGCTCGTGATACTTTGGGAGCCCATACGGTCTCAATTTTTATTGCAGCTCGTGTGTTCTTTTCCCTGCGATGAGAATGTTATGCGGCATTCCTTTATTTTCGTTCAGACACCATTTCGCCATTCCCCAACCCTGTCTTCCTTTCGTTTGCTGATATTTCTATGCTCGCCTTTTTTTCTCCCCTGTCTGCTTCATGATTACCTTGGAAGGTGTGCCTGCAGTGATTTATTGTCATATAAGTACTTTCTTTGATTTTTCTTCTCACATTTATTGGACGTTTCTTTTTTCTTTGTAAATTTTATCCAAGGATATTTTGATCATCTTCTCATTACCACTGTTTACTTCATGAGTATTTTTTCACTCCTTAACTTCAGTAGTTTATTTATTACTGTTAAAACCCATTCTTGTTTTCTTGGCATTATTACATCCGTCCTTATTCCGCCGTATTCTCTCATCCAAGTAAATGTCTTCTTAGTAAATTTATTTCCCCATTCCCTCCACTAATTTCGCCACTCCCTTTTATAGGCCTTTTCCTTATTTATTAATTAAGACAAATATCATTAAGTATAGAAGAGTATAGAAAGATATTGAATGGGAGGGAAAATATTAAAAGTATGATGGCTAAAGAGAGATGAAGTTGAAATCTATAATAGGTAACTTAAGAAGGCCGACAGAAAAAAAACACTTGTGTTCAAGCAATTTGATTGATGAATTTGGACAGTTTACATCTAATACACTGGAAACACCCTCTAGAAATGCGGAAAATTTGTATAGGTTCGATTAAGTATCAAACTTTGTACATTGAAATAGCTGACTGACTTAAAATATAGATAACCCAAGTACTAAATTTTATGAATTTTTAGATGCCTACGAGATTAAAAAAATTAAACTTTTTTAATTTGTTTGTATCATCCACATCATATTTAATGAAAATGAAATGACATGCCACCGTAAATGTAATTAATAAAAACATTTGGGTTTCATTAAATAATTTGCAAAGTTATTTCAGTTTTTAGTATATAAGTAACTATGTAATATTTATCAATTTCTGTGAATGTTTTCTGAAATGCAAGTACTATTTATTTTTGTGATAAACCAAACATTGTAAGGATATAAGTTCATTCTTTTATTTTTAAACGCTCATCGCCCCCTGAATACCGAGGCGACCACCAGATTTATCCTCAATTTCAGTCGCTGGCCACGTCCCATGAATTCTTTTTTCATTGGTTGACGTCATCTTATTTATTTTGTAACACTGTAAGTTTCACGAATTCTTTTAAGAGGTGCGTTTATTATTTTTATTGTAATTACCTCCAAATGTTACGTACGGCTCTTGAGTACAGCCTTTAGTGATGACTTCGCATCTATTGCCGTAGGGATCTATGAAATTATGTTGACAAATGAATGACTTTTGAGACTTGATTAACGGCTTTAGGAGTGTTTTTGAGTATTTTAGGCGTTGAATACTACAGGGAATTAAATTATCTTACTTTTCGAAGCTCTATAGTTTTCTCTTAAGCGCCCATTCTTTAATTTTAGCAACATATTTTCCTAACTTGTCTGTAGAGTACAGCTATGTTTTTGGAAGCATTGCAGATACCTAGATATTGAGCCATTGCAAAAACAATTGTAGTAGCCAACTAAATAATATTGTTAGTATTAGACAGGGTTGAGCTCACCTCTGCGAAATTCTATGGCGTATGTATTGCAATCCTGTGATGAGCTCCTTTCCCTCTGCCGTCCGAGGATTATTGAAGGTCCTGGAATAATAAAAATTCAACCTTTGCTTTCAGGCCATAAGTCTTCAAAGCTGAATTCAAATTTCAAGGAAATATTCTATTATAATAATCCGATCTTTTAGGGTGCCGCTTATTACATTAGGTTCTGGGTTATCCAGAATCGACGCTTTAAAACCTTTGCTAATGTTTTCATAAATATTTTAATCTACGCCACTGGGGAGTGACCAATCTACTATTTACTCAAGCGTCATTCGTTAGCTGGCTCACTTATGAAATATTATATCATTATCTTCACAATACCCTGCAGTGCTCACCAAGCATGCACTAAAGGAATAACGCTACTTTAAGGCGGGTCATGCACCGCATAAAGATACATGTAATTTTAATACAAATTATCTTAAGTGTCTCATGCACGCACTATATATGAAGGGTGTAACGCACAACTACGTTTTATACTACTATGAGGAACACATTTAAAGCAAATACTGCTCACTATTACTTCATGCTTTATAAGGGAACATGCAAATAAAACAGATAAGGAATAACATGCAACCAAATACACCACCGTTCGCGTGATGTACCCTATCTATCGCGTCATCCCTATACGCTTTGGGTAACGTTGCTGCGGTTCCTAATTCTTCTCTTGTCGTGTCCCCGATTTTTGCGAGGAAAGAAGATTTCCATAATGATACCTTCTGTGCATCATTTTCTTTGTGATCTGAAATTTGGACCTAATTATTCACTCTAAATTTTCGTCGTAATCTAGGAATGTGGTTGTGCATTAAATATTGATCCAATAAAAGCTTATACATTTGAAAAAATGTATAGCAATTACTGATCTTTTTCCTCTTTAGAGAAATTTTAATTTGGGTCCAAAAAGGCGTGGAATGAATGGGGTTGAGGAGTTAGCCGTGGAATGCCGTTAATTCACTCGGGCTCCACGAGTGATGGCGATTAATCTTGTCCAACGTATATTTCTTTTTGATTCATTTATACGCGAATTCAAAATGAATGGCCTGGTCTTATTTCTGGGAAGCGCGAGCTTAAGGAAGCGGAAGTTTAAACTCGAAGTCAGGTGTTATTACGGGTTTTGTTATTCTAAAGACGACCGTCATGGCATTCTGACACAAAAAATAAAAAAAGTTGGAGGTTCAAATAACGGATGTCGCTATCACTCTCACAGTTGTCATGTGTATGATCCACTAAGAATGGCAAGGGCGGAAATGCGTGTGGAAACCTTTGATCACTGCCGGGTCGTTTTCGAGCTTTTTTTTGGAGAACACTGCAGTACACTCGGAAGGAAATCACCAAGAGGGAAGGATGGCTAGCATATTTTAGGGGTCGTTACGTTAAGACATTACAAATGGGGATGCTGTACCCAATTATTTATCGTTTAAAAGATTCAGTTGCGAATGCATTTTAAACAGGTTTAATTGCTCTACGCGTGATATTATAAATTTTATATTTTTGCGAAAAATCGCTCGTTCAATCTTTTGCAGAGCCGTCTGCCGAGAAAAAAATTAAATAATGATGTGCATTATTATTGGTGGAAATTTTGCGTTGCATTAATCGGCCTTCAAATATAATAATAACATTTTATAATTGGCAGGTATTTTATAATTTAAGTCTCAGAGCGTTTTGTCTGTAGGTATATTTATATAATCATAATTAGTTTTTATTCAAATGTCGGCTCGGTGTTGTTCTCCCACCGTACTCCTTAATGCCTTCATAAATTCTTCCGTTTACGTCTCCCATTGAATGATTGAGGTAATCTATTCTTGGTCTTCCTCTGTAAGTCTTTGTGGACATTGTCCATCCAGACTACCTTCAGGAACCTATTATACCTTAGAATAAGCCTATTAGTTTGCTTCTTCCATGTCACAGCGTTTTAAACAAGTGCACGTGATGACGTGCACTTGTTTAAAACGCTTGAAGTCAGTTCATTGAATTAATTTTGCCTGATGGAACCAAATTCATGGGCATTTATATCATATTTCAGTTTTATAAAGTTTGGGTATGCTGGACAGCTATATCTATCTATCTAATTTAGAACCTTGGATTCATGGCCACACCTCTATCTTGCGGTTGGTGTAGTAGTATATGTACCCGTCGATGAACACCCAGTTGACATGGTAATAGAGTTCTTGAGTCGGTTTTGATATATAAGTTTCGGTATGGCAAAATTTGACTAAAATAGATAATATACTTCAGAAGTATTTAATCACGCTTAATAGGATTGGGTTGAAATATTTTCTTGTCAAGTCGGAGTTTGTTATACTTACCATTCCATTACTATACGAAGTTTGAGAGGCTTGGGATTCGGGTGGATTTTTGCTGTGGGAAGTATTTATTTATGTGTGAAAAATCTAACGGGTACAAGGGGAGTGTTACCCTTGATATACTGCTTGAGATACGCGAGATAAATTTTCCCGTATCATATATTTTCCAGTTCATGTTAAATCAATGCTTCAAGAGCAAAATTAATTTTTTATTAATTGCTTTTTGAATTATTTATGTAAGACTCGTTCATAGGTTTTTAATTGATTTCTTTAAGCGTTTGTGATATTGTAATTCACAATGAATCGTATTATTGTATCCCCTATCATTATCGATCATACCGTTCTATTCCTTATATTTATGTAAATTTCGTGTGTTGTAAGTTTGTAGAATTTTGCAGCCGAAGTATTTTACTCTCATTATTTCTCTTCCCTTGAATCTCTATTTTTCTGATGAAATATTTGTTTCTTTAACTTTTACTAACTAATGAATCTTTTTTTAAATGAATTTTTTAATGAATTTTATAATAAATATTTGAAATCAAGTCTTAATATTAACTCGTAGTTACTCGAAGATACGTAAGTTCTGCGGAGTTAAACCTCAAGCGAAACACATAAAACAAACTGGGTCATCAACTGAAAGGTATACACCGACGCGAGAGTAAAGAGCCTCCCCAGAATCAAACGCTAAATTTAATCATCCCTCAGCGTCGACTTGAAACGATAGCGAAAACCGTGAAACAAACAAAACTACTCTTCGTGCTATAAGAACGATGGGGATAGAGGGAAAGAGAGCCGGCGGTCTGGAGAGAGCGAAGGGTGAGATCTGACGCAAAGGGTGGCACGTATCGCGTCGGGAAAAGGATGATGGCGGCGAGGAGGGGTAACCGAGGCAGGGTGAGGAGGATGCTGTGCGGGGAAACGGTAGGATCTCGCCAAAAATTGAAACCTGACCTTCAATAGCCTCCGAAGTTGGACCAGGAGCACGACCGCCCCTTGTTTCTCTTCACCCTTTCACCCTCGCAGGCAGCAACCCCCCCCCTCTTTGCTTTCATTTTCGCTCTCTCTCTCTCTTTCACTTCCATGCCACCTCCCAGCCACTCCAGTTTTCGGGATGCCCAAAAGGGTAAAGATGAGAGAGAAATGACGACGCAGGTGCTCTGAGGAATGAGATGAAGGAGAGAGTGAGGGAGAGAGAGAGAGGAATGGGAGAGTGTTGAGTATGAAGAAGGGCGTGGGAGAGGGGAGGGTTGAGGGTCAGGAAGGAAGGGCCCTTCGCATGGGGAGTATTTCTCAGAAAACCTCGTGGGGTGGGGAGCCGCCCGGGAACGATATGCGTGTGTGGGATGCGGGGGAGAGCAATATGGTCTGGCACTCGGGATGGACAGCTGAGATGAAAAGCGATTCACTCAAGAGTTAGCACCCGCCCCAACAAGCTTCTCCCACCCAACCATTCTCCACCCCCCTTCCCCGCCCCTTCTTCCCCCGGAGAGCTTTGGGAGAAGGCTTCCATCCGGACTCTTTCTGGCAATCCCCCTCTCGCAATCAGTCATTCGACGCGTGTCACGCGTCTTGGAGAGGGCTTCGTTTTTGGAGGGGAGAGTGAAGGATCCAGGACACCCACAGGGGGATGAGAGTGGGAAAATACACACTCGAGGACACCCGGTGACCCCGGAGAGTCAGCAGCTCAAGTCATCAAATTGCTAGCATAGAAGGGAAGGTGACTCCACCCTTTACATTTTTCCTCAAAACGTGTCTAGTCTTGGTGATTTTGTGGCTAACATTATTTGGCACCAGGCACACGATGACTATTGCTCTCGTACACCATCGACCACTACATGAGATTCGAGAGAGCTGCATAGACAAGACAGAGCACCTAATCATATAAAGGTAGTTATTTAGTGTGTTAGACTCGCAGTAATCTGAATTATTTTCGATATTCAGTCATAGTGGGCAAGTTTATGCCATATGTTTTTTTAGGTATATTAGGAAAAGTGGAAATGATGATGAAAATCCAAGATTCCGAATATATGCCTATTCCAAAAGAGAGACGCAAGTAGTTTTCATCTTCAACGTGTTATTAAAAATATGGTGTAAGGTTGATCGATTATTCCTGGTGGTCGATCGGTTGATGTTGTTCTTCATATAGCAACATTTTTGGATCTGGAATACCAATAAACAATTCCACTTCTTCCGTTGGTCGGTTCCTGGATATCTGCGTATAAATCCAAAATACTCCTATCTGATATCTTGGTATACCTAATAGGATTTGCAGTAGAAGCGAATTATGACACACTATGCTGGATTTCATAATATTGCCTACTAAAACCTCTCAATTAAGAGTGTAGTTTAAATGGATAACATTTCAGTCCGGGAATATTTCAGATTTGTTCAGAAAAAAAAACTTGAGCTCAATGGCCTATTTCACTACCTTTTAAAACAAGTCACTAACTGTAAGTCGACAAAGAACAATAATTTACAATTTCTCTAGACGGAGATTTTATTACCGTTTTACATTTTCAGATGATCCTGGGGAAAAAAGAGTCCTTGAGATTATCACTTACTTAGGCTATCGGTCTATCAGACAACGCCGCGATCTTGTTGCTATCCATAGGTGTGTCTGTGTCTGCTGGAGGGAGGGCGGTAGGAAAAATGGGAAGGTGGAGTTCCGAGAGCGGCGGTGGAGGCACGGAAGTCGTTGGGACGAGGGAGGCGATTGACAAATGGGCGAGTCTTTTGGCCGAACTCATCACCATCCCACCCTGATTCGGAGTCCTTTTACCTTTCGCCCGCGGCTCCAACAAATAACTTCCATCGGCTCGGGGCGACCCGCTTATTCCTTTTCCGAGTTCGAAACGGGATGTGCACGCAGGGTTTTTTGAGTGACGATGAAATCACGAGCGAAACACCTCTGGGGAGGAGAGAGAGGAGTGAATTGGAATAGCTTCCTCCGGAAACGTCATCCTTTTGGAGGGAAATTTTATTTACGATCCTAAGGGAACTTTAATTTTGAGAATTTCTCCCCAAAGGTAAAACTTGAGAGCAGGCGGTATCTTCAGACTCCTCAATCGATTTGTCCCTAGCTGTGTTATGAGATTTAATACTTTGAGCGCTGTGGGTTCAAGCGGTGCTATATATATTCTGGGTATTTTTCTGATGGAAGGTGAATTCATGAAAGATATTCTTTAGTAGCTACTACGTATAACTTCAAAAGTGGATTTTTAAATCTGTGCTTAGATGATAATTTCCCGCGTTAACTATCTCAATCAATTATATTTAAAATACATATCCAAAGCTTCTCTTCACTTTCCTCATCATTAAGTAAAATTTTTTAGACGAGGAAGAGGGGAGGGTTTAGGGTCTGTGTGTGTGTGTGTATTGAATAAATATTATTTAAGTTCAATTTCAAGCTCTTCCATTACGCTATTCGCAATGAGAAAAAAAACCGAATTATAAAAACTGATACTGAACTGATGAACTGATATTTTATTTAAAGTTGAATTTTTAGTATTTATTGCTGGTACTTTAATTTTCCTTACCTCGTTCGAAGCCGTAATTCAGCAACTATAGCAATGAACCAATATCTTAGACCTGGAAAAAAAGTTTATGTTATAACTTTCTAGAACTCGCTGACTAGATCTTGATATTTATATGCATCATATCGCATGAAAATATATCAAAAATTGCACCGATATTTAAATAAGTCTGCACAGTTGGTCTCCCCGTCCTCATCCTCGAGTTAGCTAATTTCTGCGTCATAAAATCTCTGCATCGTTGAATGGGAAAATTACGGGCAACCAAGAAATGTGTACTCGATCGAGCGTGCGGAATGACTTTGGCCATGCCGTAGTCGCGACGGACTCGAGAAGATTGGGGATTGTGGCTAATGGCTGGGGGCGGGAGATGTCTGGAGGGGCGGGAGGCTGCGGAGGATGGGGGTGCTCGAAGGGGTGAAGCAAACGAGGGAGTGGATGGAGGCCGACGATGGTGTATATGTATGTATATATATATATATTGTAAAGGGAAAGGGGATAGGCCAGGAGAAGATGAGTGAAAGGGAGGGACCCCGTGGATGAATCTGGTTCACTAAGAGGGTTCCGGTTCTTTATTCAAGCGACTCATATTTCTAATCACTGCCTCGCCCAATTTAACATCAACGGGTGCGCAACTATACTCGTCTCTCCCACTCCGCAAAACCCCTTCCGACGCGACCAGCCCATAAAAACCCATCTTACCCTCCCCCCCCCCCCCNCCTTCCCGGCAGTTCTTGCCCCTTCCCCCCTATCGCCCGGCAGCAGCAGCATCGGAGTTTCTCTCCCTCCCAAGCTTTTCATGCTGCCTCATACCGATTTCCATTTTCCATTTTAATCTTCTCCTCCCGCTTTGTCCTCCCTTCCCCTCCGCTACGCCCCCCCATCACAAAGGCATCCTATTTCCTACTCATTTTAAATGGGAGTTATTCACTCGGATTTTCGTCCACGCTCCCTCCCTCCCGCCCCTCATCCCATTCCCGAAATAATCAGTTAGTTCATTCGTGAATGATAAAGCGGCCGTTCGATTACTCAAATTAATTGCTTTTTTTGTTTCCTAGTTGCGTTTTTTTATTATATTCTTGTTTTCGTGTGCACGAGTAGATAAATCGAGCATATTTCCATGCATAAATCTCGGTGTTTTTAGAGGAGAAAAATGGCAAAACAGAAATTTATTGTGTTTTTTCATTAGACGGGGATGATTGATCAAATTATATGGAGCGATTTTGGCCGGTCGGGACAAATGATTTAATTAATTTAGAAGGAAATCATTCCACCGGATATTACCAAAGCAGCTCTGCGGCCAAAATGATGAAGTTTATATTTATTATGATGCATGTCATTAAATCGATTGAGTGAAGTCAACACATGAACCTGATTCGCTCAGAAATTTATTTCCTATGGTTTTAATTTAGAAGCAAATTCAGAGAACGTGACTTCAATAAAAATCCAAATAAAACTTATCCCCCTTTGTAGCATTGCAGCAAATTACATTCAACATGCGCTGCATGTCAATACTGCCGTAAGTTTTAATTAAAAGAATGTATGATGGGCAAAATTATTACTATCTATGAGAATATTGAAGGAGCTTTCCAAGACATTTCAATTTAATTTGATTTTGGAAGGTACTCAGTGAATTCATGTTTCTAATAATTAACTATATCATATTTTAACTTGTATAAGATGATTATATTCAAAATTTAGCTCTTTTATATTTAGTCTTTCATCTAGCTCTTTATGCCCATGAATAGATTTCTGTCCGTAAACCATAGACCATGCACCAATAAGTATAACCATGGATCCATGAAGGCTACATGAATTTCGAAATGTAGTTGATGAAGTTTAGTACTTTCTCGATAATTTTATTACTTTTAAGAACTTTTTTTTAGATTTTCATAGAAACTTTGAATATTTTTCAGGCTACTCTATTTTAATTTTCAACTAACAATTATTAAAGAGAAGCCAAAAAATGAAAGAAAGAAATAATGTTTCAGTTGAACATCTAATTCACCATGTAACTTACTTATTTGATTCTGATTCGGCAATTCGCTGCCTTTAAACAAATTCTGAACCCTTTTGCGTTATCACTTAAGCGGAAACTTGGAGATCTCGCAGATATTAGTTCTTGCTACAAAAGTCTTGTATTTGACAGTGGGATATTAATATATTTACAAGCATTTTAAATTAGAAATAAATCCTTCCGAAGCATATTTTCTTTGTAAATATTTTTATAAATCAAGAAGAAGATGAAAAAGGTAGTTTTTCCATTAATTTCTTGAATACCAATAAAAAAAATTTTAGCAAAGGGTTTTAAGATTATTTCTGGAAATTGATTTACTCACATACTTTAGGTCTTTAACGAATATTTGGAATAGTTAATTATATCATCATTAAGGTATGAATCACATTCAGTTTGCTGCGTTTTCTTTTAAATTGGTCTTTCCATGTATTGTTTAGTCATCATATATTTCTTTTTTCTTTTGGCTTTCAGATAACGAACATTCAAGGTTCCGGGGATATTGCTTTTGTTTACATCTTTCCTTCATTTTCTGTAAGTACTTAATTATTTATTCGTTTAGGCTGAGGTTTCTCAGATTATATCTTATTCGTTATTTTTATTCCTTAATTTGCATTAACCCTCCAATGAACTCTAAGATTTATTTTCTGCGGTTATAATTATTATTTTTTGAGATATAATAAGTAAGGTCACATTTTCTTTGGCTCGTAAATTTATAGATTAGCTAAGACAACTTAACTTTTTAGGCAATATTTAAACTGTAAAATATTTACTTATTCCTAATAAAAGTAGTTTATTAGATATGTGGTGATTTAGTTTTAAATTTTAATAATGTTTTTTGGCTCAACGAAATGGCAGAAATAATGAAAAAGTTTCTATTCTTCATTGAAAGGACTCTTTTCTTTCTTGCTCTTATAATTGCATGTGAATAATTGACCTCTCGTTTATTAATGTATGCACTTCTAAATTCCATTAATTACTTTAATAATCTACCATAATGGTAAAAGTACATTTCGACTAAAGTTTTTCATGGCATAAAATTCATTTAAATATTATTTTTGTAAAGTGTGAGTAGCTTACTTTATGTTAAACCTAGAAACTTGCTTTTTGTATCATTAATTTTAATTCTGTCAGAATAGTTACAAAAGAATATTTAATTTCAACTTTCAAGGAATGTGATCCAATGACATTGCGTAATAATTTTCAATGTCTATTTCTTTTCACTCGATATTCTGTTCACACAATGGCGTAATAAAAGGCGGATTGGGTGATGACGAAATTTCCTACTCTTTTATTTCCTTCATCCGTGCTATATAAGTAATTTGGCAATTTACTTTTGTTTGCGATCAACAGTTCTGACTGGCCTCATTGACATTCATCGCCTCCCGATGGTGTAATCGTAAAAGTAGGAAAAAAATAAAGGCTGGGTTTGAAACTTCCGGCAATTTCCCGCGTCAAACCGCCTGACCCAACCGCCCTACCCAGTCTCCCTCTTTTATTTCGTCCAAGAATTCTTCTCCATATCCCTTTCGATAAAAATAAAACTCCCGTTCAACTTCCACCCTCCTCCGTTGGATCCCCTCCACGTCTACCCTCACATCTTGAAAAATTAACATCCAGCTTTGGGGGAGGGAGGCTTTTTATTATTTTAACCCTTGGTGGCCTCCCCTTTTGCCCGACGCAAAAACCTGTCAACCCCTCTCCCATGTCTCCCCCATCTCCCTCTCTTCACCAACCACTCGGAAGAATTCATGCCACCCATTTCCTGAGCGATCTCATCGAACCCCTAATTTTAATTCCCCTTCCATCTCCTCCCATCCCCGAACATGTATACGCTTCCGTACCCTTTTTATTCATTCAAATTTTAGAAAAAAGAAATAAATCATTTATCCCTGGCCTTTCTCCTCTTTGGACCTGCGTTTCGACCTTTGCCTTTCTTTCGTTTCTGAAGCATTCATCGATCATCACCGGTTAGTCATTGGATTCAATAAAATGAGGATGAAGATACAAAAAATGGTGAATTAAGGGCTTTATTCTTTTAATCAGATATTGCGAATATAAGAAAGCCATGGCAGTTTAAGAGGATAAAAATGTAGTATCTGAAGTATATAATAACGGTGTTCCTTCGGCTCTATTCGGTTTAATTCGGATTTAAATTCTTGGGAAGATGTTACGGCAAATGCTAGAGAGAGAAAAATTAGATACAAAACGAGTACACTTCATTTTTTTAAAAACTTACTTTATCTCTATGTATATATATATTTCTAATTTATTATCTATGCTACTAATGTTAATAGCATATATTACATAGTTCTTGCTGCTAGAACGAACCTGTTTTAATGGAAGTGAAATTCCAAGGGTACAACCAAGCTACTGAACTGAATGGGCTTACTAACAAACTTTATTTTAGCGTATAATTCTATTAAACTCCAATTGAAATAGGAAATTTGTATGAGAATCACTTCAATTGATAATTAAGCCCTTATTGAGAGTATGCTTGGATCACAGCAGATATAGCATCACAGCATTATATTTTGAGAAATTTGGGTGGGCGTTTGCTTTTGTATCACTGTTTATCGTAAAATTAATGAAACAACGAGAATGCCATCCAAATTGAATAGATAGAATATTTAAGTCGACAAATCGACGTAAAACAATTTCGTTAGTCTAATCTTCGTATTTTCGTTGATCCTCGGCCGAGGTTTACCGTAAAAATCTAGTATTAATATATCTTGAGTGTAACGCGGTTCTTAGAGGGCAGGAGGACCCTCTCATCCGTCCAATCCGCTAGGGGGAACTTTGGACAAGACTCGAAATCCGACTGAATAACTAGGAGAGATCATTTTCCACTTCCGACGAGCTTGTCTCGCCCTCACTAATCCCCTTTGGAACTTCCGCTAAAACGGTTCTGCAAGCTCTCACCGACTGCGACGTCTTCCCACCCACCGTGCCCGTCTCTACCTCTCCCCCCCCACCCCCTCCACCCTCGCCCCATCGCATCTCACCGCTTCCATTCACCTTCCCTTACTCTTTCGGAGGACGCCTGCTGCTCGAGTTAAATCTCCGTCAATCCGACCGCTGCTCCTTGGGAGGGATCACTGAGAGCCCCAACGACACGGTGCATAACACAGCTCGAGAGCGATTCTTTACGGAGAAGGTTAACACTCTGCCCCTTAAACTTCAACCTAACACCGCTCTCCGCGGAAGGAAAAGTCTCGAGGGTTAAATCATAGGGCCAGCCGTCGCTCCTTAAGTTCATCCCTAACTTCCCATCGATTGATTCTTCTGCCTCCCTATCTCCCCAGAATGTTTGACGGGTTCTTAACACGTAAGTCAACGTCGACGCATGATGCTTGTGTTCTAGCTACAATCGTTAGGGGAAATTTTATTCCTTGATGACTCGAGTTATCTTTCCATTTTTGTGATTGCGATTATTTAGGTGGAAGCATAGATTTGAAAATAGCGTCTTTCTTGCTCAGTATTTCGGTCTATTTTTATGTTTATTGTTGGAAAACTTGTGCCGGTCATATTACGCTTCAAATTGTATTTTGCAACCGGCATATTTTTTTAAAAGTCAATTGCTGTTGCTGTAAAGTAGTAGAGGTGGAGAAGCATTTTTTGTTCAACCATCGATAATTAAATAGCATACTTTTGAACCTTGCACTGATTTTCAGGTGTTTTCCTATGTTTTATATTATATAGTTTATGGTTTCAATTAAACTTTAGGATAAAAAGTGCAGAAATATGCATTTTTTTGGGAGGCACCATTACCATTTTCATCTTGTCAGCTTCAGTGCTGAAGCCTATTGATCATCATTTTTACACATTTTAGCAGACTTCATTTGATTATATTTTCTCATGCCAATTCACTTTATCAGTGCGAATCAGTCGTTTAGAACATTCTTACATTCGTCTTAAATAGCCATTTCTTTACCAGAATGGACTAGTTAACTCATTTTTATATTCTTCGTGACAGCTATGTGGTCATGCGACTCGAATCGACAGTATGTGGTGCACAGCATACTGTAGTGTTATAGTGTATTTTCTACTTTTGTTTGGGTGTAATGAAATTCGGTATCTGGAAAAGAAACTGTACATTTTGATCGGCGAGTGATGGAGGAAAATATACTCAGTTCATCTAATGTAAAATTCAGCGTAGATCTAAGTAAACTCAAAAACCGTCATGAAGTATTTGCTTAAAGGCTATTAAAAGGGCCCTACCTGAAATATTTGAATTGGTATAAAAACCTGATCAGCTATCCGGAATTTTTCCTTTTTATCAGAAGACGTGGGTAAGCATTAAGAAAATGTGAGAGAGATGAAGGTTTTCCAAATGTAGCCGGAAAAGCTTTACTGAAGGGTTGCATACAGTCATTACGAAGGATGAGTTGAAGTAAAAAAGCGGCGCTGTCAAAACCGCATAAACATTTTGTGATCGATAAAATTTTTCGTAACTGTGCCTGATAGTTTCTTAAATGTGCACTTGCAGATAATAATTCACCTTTGATCGCCTCGCGAATGCATCTGGGTGACGGACATAGCTCTACCGTTAGGTGCCACTTTGAGAGTAAATCGTCCTTTCCTATCTGCTCCTATACGCTGTCGTCGTTGGCCAGCACCATAGTGCCATTTTTTTCTTTCAAGAAATGTTCCAGTTCCAGGCTTGTTTTATTCTTCACATCCCACCCCATTCCTCTGTCCACCCTCGCATTCTGCAGTCATTGTCGCCGTCCTTTGTCTCTGGAGATAACATGTAATTATCGATTATCCCTCTCCCCCTTCCCTCTCCAATCGCCTCCTCTTACCTAGCAGGACTGTTAAGCTCCCCACACTCTCCACCCCCCTAAAGCCGACCCTACTCGTCCACTTTCTCGTCCTACCAGTCGACTCGATAGAGGTTGAGACCCTTACTTTCTCGCCCCAATCTTTTCTCTCCCTCTAACTCGCCATTGTTGTCCTTCCGAAGGCGGTGGCGGTGGTTTTCTTATCGCTCCGGCTTCTATCCTCCAGGTCCTTCGGATAATCCGTCCCTCCCGTCCTCCACTAAGCCGCTTGCTTCTTTCTTCCCCATCGCCTTCCTCCCTCCTCATCTCTTCCGTTAGACGGAACTCCTCGTTCACTTCCCTTTCCCGTCCACTCTTTCTTTTTCCCTCTTATTGTTCGGCCACAAACCAATCGGCCAAAATCCCGATTTTCTCCCCCGAAAAACTGATTTCCGATTGGTTTTGTCTTCTTTACGCCTCCCAGATTTTCGAGCCGTAGTGAGATCGATAAGTAGTTATATTTTTTACCATTTGAGCATTTTCTGTTTCTTCTGTCTTCTCGTGAGTAACTTAAGAAATATTTCGTTGATGTGAATTTAGTCATGAGCTCACATGTGTGTGCTATCATTTTATGCAGTTTATTCCCAATTATGCGGTGAGGTAATCATGGCTGGCTTATCACAGGCTGGTATTCCACCACCCCCGTAGTTATCACGTTACGTTCCAATTTAAAGTTCTCCTCGAAAGCAATCGACAAAAATGGTACTATATCTGCAAGTCGCATTTAACAGTCGAAGATTTGTCTATCGACACTGACCATAACGTAGTCAGATTGGTAGTTTATATTTACATTGCGTGGGAATTCGAAAGATGATTCACAAAATAGGGAATTATAATTATTTTGATCAAATGCAAAAAAATGAAACTTAAGCTCTTTAATTGTGGAATCTGAGAGTGCATTTACACTCTCCGCGGCTCTGTTGGGATAGAAAGTTCTTATGTTTTAGACTCAGGTGTCGTGAGCGCCAAATCATTTAACTATATCCAAAGTTAGTTGTTTCAGGCGTTACTTTGTGGAAACGATTCCTAATGAATAGTGATCACTTTGTTTTTCCACATACAATTTATTTACTACGACCAGGTTTCAACGAT